>JADRCH010007664.1:4399770-4593607 GCA_019843965.1 Rhynchomys soricoides | reverse complement strand
CTCCTCTCCTCTCCTCTCCTCTCCTCTCCTCTTCTTTTCTTTTCTTTTCTTTTCTGTTGGAACTAACCTGGCACGGTGGAAAAAAGCCTCATGTGTCTGTCTAGGGTGCTGCAGCTCTGGGTGGGACAGGAGACACGAAGGAAATGGCCGTGTGTCTTCCCACACAGTCCGATGGGCAGGTGGGGGCTGTGGGAAGCCTTTGCGGGCCCTGCCCATGGGTGGGGGAGGGGGCCAATCCCAAGGAATGCAGGGTAGCCATCTCTATGGGTTCTCTAGCCAGGCACTGGCTAGCTGGAGTGCAGCTGGGGTTCCTGCCAGGACTGGGGTAGCGGCTTGGGGCACAAGGTTAGATGCTTAGGCTTCAGTGAATGGTAACTGTCTGGGAGCACTGGGAAGCCCTCAGTGGGAGATTAGACGAGGCTCCTTAATTGAGGGCTGGAGCCCTTGCTTCCCAAGGTGGGTCCAGGTAAAGAGACAGTCCATAATCCTAAGAGATTTATTTTCATCCTGTGGAGAGTGGTGTGGATGGAATTGTACACCAGCCCCCTGGGGGGAGGCAAGGCAGATATAGTAACGGGGAAGGGCATGGCTAAGCCTCTAGGTGTCTCATTAACATGGGGATGGCTTGGGGTTGTGTGGCCACACCTCTACCTGGGGAGGGGTGGTATGTGACCATGACTGGAGCCAAAAACCTCCAGGGAGTGTTGTCATAAGGTTTCTGGTCTCTTGCAGATTCCGCTGGTTCATCCAGAGTTTATGCCTGTGCTCAACTGGGTGCCAGACTGCCTGTCACAGATCACTGCTCCACACTTTTCTTTTCTTTTCTTTTCTTTTCTTTTCTTTTCTTTTCTTTTCTTTTCTTTTCTTTTCTCTTCTCTTCTCTTCTCTTCTCTTCTCTTCTCTTCTCTTCTCTTCTCTTCTCTTTTCTTTCTTTCTTTCTTTCTTTCTTTCTTTCTTTCTTTCTTTCTTTTCTTGAAGGTGCCTGGGTCCAAATCTCCAGATATAAGTTTGTAGCACAGACCAACTGTAGAAACTCTAAATACATTCTAAATATTTGTACTCATTCCCAAATATAAGTGAAATCCCCACACCTCATCAAAAAAAAATCACAAAAGGAAAAACACAACACAACCAGTAAAACTGCAAAGTTGTGGAGCCCAGCCTCAATAGACAAATCTACAAAACTCTCCTGGGCCTAAGGCTCAGGGAAAATATTACAGAAGATTTGGTGGAAAGATAATAAGGTAAAAAGATAATACGATCAGGGAGTTTTCAGAGAGACTGTATCTCCTAGGAATGCAAGGAGGTACAGCTCAAACTCTTACCAACGTGACTGGGCGAGTGTGAGCTGAACAAAGATAACAGCAATAGACACATAAAAGTTGATAGAGCAAGGGCCAGCAGACCTCAACCATATACAAAGAACTACTACAGGAAACTAATGTGTGCTAACAGCAGTAGAACTATTCTTCCTTGGGGAAGAGAAAATCAATTGGCTACCTAATACCAAATAGTCAGTTCTGACTACATACATACAAGTAACATTATACAGACTGAACAGGGCTATATTTAGGAATATGTATATGCATGCAATAGAAATAAGGAAACCATGAATTAGAAAGAAAGCAAAAAGTATGGAGGGTTATATGAGAGGATGTGGAGGGAGAACAGGGATGGAATAAATGTTATAATTTTGTCATAATCTCAAGAAAATGACTTCAAATTTCAAAATGAACTAAAACAAAACAGAAGGATTCTGAGTCTTTTGTATCTTAATTTTATTTCTTTTACAAATATAAGCAAAAGTAGACTAAATGAAATGAACAATAAATATATTTTTAGTTTCTTTGAGGAACCTTTATGGTAGTCTTCAAGATAACTATACTGACTAACATTCTCAAAAACTAAGTAGGGGAGCACTTTTCCTGCAAAAATTTTAACTAGCTGTTGCTAGTTTAAAAATATTTTTATTAATTATTTGAGAATTCTATGAAATGCATTTTGATTATACTCATCTCTCACTCCTCCCCCTAACTCTTTCCAAATCCACTTCCACTTCATTTAATACCCAACTTTATGTCAATTGTTTTCTTAATATTCCATCTGATTCTACTTGTGTTGGAAATATACTCCTGGATGTGGATCCATGCAGTTGAGTATGGTTGATATACTTAAGGACACAACCTTAAAGAAAACCACCTCTGCCTCTCCCAGACACTTTAAACATCTAGTAGCACATCATCCACTTCCCTGCTCCATTCTGGAATTTTATCTGGTTGAGTTTACATACTTCTTATATGTGAAGTCATAAGCAATGTGGGTTGGTATATGTGACTTCCTTGTTGTATCTGAAAAAAAAGTATTTTATTTTATTTTATTCAACTATTGTCTCTTCCACTCCACCTCCTTCCATAACAATCCCAGATCCTTAGGAGAAATAAGTAAGTTATAATGTTACATTTAGGCATGAACATTCTGTAGTCTTTTATACCCTCCATACTGATTAATTTTTATTGTCTTCTACTGTAAAAATAAGCTACTATGATAAGGGTTGAGAAGCAAGTATATATATATATATTTATATTATGTGTGTGTGTGTGTGTGTGTGTGTGTGTGTGAGTGATATCACTGGGTGTTCACTCAACACTATGTCTATCAGAATAATAGTAGTAAGTTCTGCCCTAAGGCCTATAAACTATATAGACATAGGTTCGTGGCACTGATAAGGGTATTCTGCACAGATTTTATTTTGTGGAGTAGACCTTAAACCCAACTAGAATGTGATTGATTACTCCCATAGCATTCATGCCACTATTTCCCCACTGAACATATTTTGCCTGACAGATATTATAGCTTACAGGATTACCAGATGCATAAAAGTTGTAGATTAATTTCACCTCCAGTAGTGTGCATAGCATTTCCCTGTACTGTAATAGATAGGCACTAAATATGAAGTTTTCAAGTCAGTATAAGCTTTATTTCTTCATGTTCTTTGGCTCAAGGATGTAGTTTCGTCAGTAATAGGAATTACCATTACTTTTGTGAGAGTAACCAAGAACAATGTCAGTAGTTTGTAATTTTCTGGAGTCAATGACACCTCACTAACCAACAACTCAGAAGACAATTTATTCCTATCACTGGCCTTTTTGTATTATAATCTATAATGTCTGGACAGTGCTCCATTTCCATTTATAGTGTAAAGTTATGTAAACTACTTTTATATATTCAAATCCAGGAAGCATCTAAAGGAATGTTTCCATATATGACTAATAAAACATTTTTAGTATTAGTTATCCCTTTCCACTTACATTACTTGTTTTGCTTTCTTATTCTCTCATATACCATTTATGATCTATCTTTACTCAGTTAAAGTTCACCTTGCATGGATCCTATATGCTTTCCTGGTCAATGTGGGTATTCTATTTAAACACACAAAAATAACAGTGGATTTTTAAAATACTAGTATAAAGATAACTAGCACTTGTTTTTTTAAAGAATAACTAGGTTGAGATCGTATTACATTGTAGTTTTGATTTGGGTTTCCCTCTTAGTTAATGATCTTGGCCATATACATTTCTTCTTTTAAGAATCCTTATTCAAATAATATATGTCAGTGATTTACTCTATTATTGTAGATGTAATTGTTTTCAGTATATTCTGAGTATTATTTTCACATGGATAACTAGCAAATATCTTCAATTTTATGATTTCTTTCTTCAGGTTGTTAATAACTGTATTTCACTTGTTTTGCAGAAGCTTTTTCAATGAATACAGTTCTGTTTTTCAATTTTTGTTTCTATTTTATGTGCTTATGAGTCATATCAAAATTAAAATTCAGAACTTAAGATATCAAAGATAGCGCAGCTGGTAAAAGTTATTTCCATGCAAAGCTAATTTACCTCTTTCTTTTCTTTTCTTTCCTTTTCCCACTAGAACCCATCTAAGATGTAGAAAAAAAGAACCTACTCTACAAAGTTATTCTCTTACTTCCACATAGGTAAATTAGCATACAGGTATTATCCCACAAAACATATCATATACACACCTTAATGAATTTTTAATCTAAAAAAAAAAAAATACTACACTATGAACCAAAAAAAGGGATTTTGAAAGGAGGGAGAAAAGCAATGTGACTTAATGAGTATTATAAACTTGAGACTGTCCAGGAATATTGATCATATACTGGAAAGCACAGAATATAGTAGCATGATATATTCAAAATACTTAATGAAAAAAAACAAGTGCCAACTATCATAGTCAGGGTTTCTACTCCTGCACAAACATCATGACCATGAAGCAAGTTGGGGAGGAAATGGTTTATTCAGCTTACTCTTCAGTGTTGCTGCTCATCACTAAACAAAGTCAGGACTGCAACTCAAACAGGTCAGGAAGCAGAGCTGATGCAGAGGCCACAGAAGGATATTACTTACTGGCTTGCCTCTCCTGGCATGCTCAGCTTGCTTTCCTATAGAACCCAAGACTATCAGCCCACAGATGGTACCACCCACAAGGGGTCTTACCCCCTGGATCACTAATTGAGAAAATGCCTTACAGCTGGATCTCATGGAGGCATTTTCTCAACTGAAGCTCCTTTCTCTGTGATAACTTCAGCTTGTGTCAAGTTGACACACAAAGCCAGCCAGTACAATTGATCCCTTGTCAACTTGACACACAAACACATCACCATTAAGCCTTGAGCCTTACTTTCTTATTCATCTCCAAGATCTAAATAACTTTAAAAGTCCCACATTCATTGCAAATTCTTACATACTAAAATTTCAATCCCTTTAAAACACTCAATCTCTTTTAAAATTCAAAGTCCTTTTACAATTCAAAGTCTCTTAAGTCCACTAAAATACCTTCTTTCTTCAAGTGGAAAAATTATCAGGGCACAGACACAATCAGTATCGAAATCAAACTTCAACAGTCCAATGTCTGGGATCCACTCATGATCTTCTGGGGTCCTCCACGGGCTTAGTTCACTTCTCCAGCTCTGCCCTTTGTAGCACACACCTTGTCTTCTAGGCTCCATCTGCCTGTATTCCACTGCTCCTGCTGTTCTTGGTGGTCATCTCATGGTATTGGCATCTCCAAAACACTGCTGTCTTTTGCTGCAACTAGGCTTCACTGATAGTACCTTATAGCCTCTCTTCATGGTGCCAAGCCTCAACTCCTTTGCATGACCCCTTTAGTCCTGGGCCGTCAATTTCAACTGAGGGTGCAACTTCACCATGGCCTTCAGCAGCCACTCACAGTACCCAGCCTTAGCTTTTCTTCATGACATCTTCATGCCTTCAAAACCAGTACCACACATTACCACACATTACAATCTTACACATTACCAAGTCCAGCCACAGCACAAGGTACAGCCCTGGCTATCTCTGGAACACAGCCTCTGTGCTCTCAGAAAACACCTCCCAGAAGATTTCACCTCAGTCATGCTGGTCTCTTCTTAATCACTGCTAATATCGTAGCTCCAGCTAACCAGCATCAATAGTCCCAGTAATGCAAAGTTTTCTCGTTACTAGTTCTGGTATCTAGTTAATGACAGCTGACTCTTCAGCCCCAGCTAACCAAAACCACAGAATCTTCACAAGCAAAATAGCAAGGGCCCTGATAAGAGTCTTAATCTTCCCTCTGAAATTTCAGAAGCCAGGCCTCCATCTTCTGCACTGTTCTCAACATTGTCTTCCATGCTCCTATACAACATCCCACAGAGCTCTTAACATTGAATAAATCTTCTAGCCCAAAGTTCCAAAGTCCTTCTACAGTCCTCCCCAAAACATGGTCAGGATGTCACAGCATTACCCCACTATGCTGTTACCAATTTGCCTTAGTCAGTGTTTCTATTCCTGCACAAAACATCATGACCAAGGTACAAGTTGGGGAGGAAAGGATTTATTCAGCTTATTCTTCCATGGTGCGGTGCTGTTCATCACTAATGAAAATCAGGACTGGAACTCAAGCAGGTCAGGAAGCAGGAGCTGATTCAGAAGCCACAGAGGGATATTACTTACTGACTTGCCTCTCCTGGCATGCTCAGCTTGCTTTCTTATAGAACCCAAGACTACCAGCCCACAGACGGTACCACCCACAAGGGGCCCTCCCCTCTTGATCACTAATTGAGAAAACACCTTACAGCTGGATCTCATGGAGGCATTTTCTCAACTGAAGCTCCTTTCTCTGTGATAACTCCAGCTTGTGTCAAGTTGACACAAAAAACCAGCCAGTACACAAACCAAGAATGCTGTTCTCATAAATCTTTCACACAATCTATAAGCATTTGTCTCACAGATGAGTATAATTTGAAACCCTCATCAAGGAAAATTCTCTTTGCAACAGACAAGGAACAGTACAAACTGGCAAAAAATCAAATTATGCAACTGTGGTGCCCAGTCCCAATAAATATATATGCCAAATACTCCTACACGTAAAGTTCAAGGAATATTTCAGAAGAGGAGGCAAAGAGTTTTAAAAGCCAAAAGATCAAGGAATTTCTATGAAATTGTGTCTCCTAGTAATATCAGAAGCTTCATGAACAAACTATTACTAACATGGCATTCCAAATGTTAGCTAAACAAGGAAAACACTAACAGACTTGCCAAACTAGATGGGAAAAACTCCACAAGGTCCCACCCCAAAACAAAGAAACTATGGGTCACTGAGTAAAGTTGGAAGGAGAAGATATAGTTTTCCTCAGGGAAGAGCATACCAATTGGGTTATTAAATAATGAATGGTCAGCACTGTGAACACATAATTTACATTATTTGAGTTGAACAGGCTGTATTTCCAACACAAGGAGGGTACCTACATCAAAGAAAATTCAAGATATTAATCATCTCCCAAAAGACCAAAGGAGAGAAGCACATGCACATAATTCCACTTACAAGAACATAAATAACAGGAAGTAACCATCATCTGTCTTTAATATCTCTCAATATCAATGGATTCAATTCTCCTATAAAAAGATATAAACTAACAGACTCGATACACAAACAGGATCCAGCATTTCGCTGCACACAAGAAACATGCATCAATAACAAAAACAGATACCCCTTCAGAGTAAAAGGCTGGAAAAAAAGTCTTCACATAACTGGTCCCAAGAAACATGATGGAGTTGCCATCCGAATATCCAGTAAAATAGAATTTCAACCAAAAGTTATCAAGCAATATGAGAAGGACACTTCCTATTCATCAAAGGAAAAAATTCACCAAGAGGAACTCTCAATTCTGAACATCAGTGCACCAAATGCAAGGGCATGCATATTCAAAAAAGAAAAGTTACTAAAGCTCAAAACACACATCTTCAATTCTTCTATCCAAGACCCCATGCTCAGTTCAGTGGTTGGCTGTGAGCATCCGCCTCTGTATTTGTCAGGCTCTGCCTGAGCCTCTCTGGAGACAGCTTATCATGTTTCCATCAGCCAGCATTTCCCAGCATCCACAATAAAAATCAGGATTGGTGGCTATGTATGGGATCTATCCCCAGGTGGGGAAGTCTCTGGATGGCCTTTCCTTCAGTCTCTGCTCCATATTTTACACTTTGTCTCCATATTTTCTCCTGTGAGTATTTTGTTCACCCTTCTAAAAAACACTGAAGCATCCACACTTTGGTCTTCCTTCTTAGGCTTAATATGGTCTGTGAATTGACTCTTGGGTATTCCAAACGTTCTTTGTTTCTTGATTTCTTTTTCTTTCTGTGTTACTAACATAAATACTTGGTAGGAACAATTTTACAAATTATTTCTCCCATGGAAGCTATAACTTTGGGATTTCTTATCTCAAGTTTAAATCTATTCAGTTTTGTATTTGACTATAGTATTAGATAAAGATCAAATTATCTGGTGTCATTGTAGTTGAAAATATATAACTGTTATTTTAGATGGGTTTGCAATTCACAGTTTACTTTGAGTTTTAGAAGAGATTTTTGGCATTAAATTTTTAAGAAATGCTGAATCTTTATGGAACCTTGCAGATGATTTAAATGAATTTTATATTATGAGATAGGCATGAGGCTTTTGGGAGACAGAAAATTAATGTGATGGTATGAATTTGATTGCCCTTCCAAAATGCACATTTATAAAATCTTACTCCATAACTGATGGTGCTATTGAAAAGTGATTTTCCAAGGAAAGTACCAGTTTTATAAGTGTGTTAATGTTTTAATGAGTACCTTGCAGAATGGGCTATTGGGCAATGCTATCTGGTTGAAAGCCGTGTGTCACTGGACCATGCCTTTGAAACATCTTGGACTTCCTTCATTATTATTATTATTTACCTTCTGGCTGATATGAGGTAAATATGTTTACTCCATCATGTTCTCATCCTGATATTTATATGTTATGGTAGTTCAGAACCAACTGTGCCAAATAACTGAATTAAAACTTCTGAAACCATGGGACAAAATAATTTGTTTAATTCCTAAATTTCCCCCTTTGGAATTTTGTCAAATGATACAATCTGTCACAAACTTCAGTGAAACAGTGAGGTGGTCAGTGTAGCTTTAGGCATCACAGGAACCTGGAAGGGAGAAGCAGCTTAGATAGAGACTAGAGGATGAGGCCCCTTCAGGGCTGAGCCTATAAAAAAGTCTCCCACTGTTGTGTACTGCTGTTTAGCTAGTTACCAGAGATTACATTGAAAGCCTAGCTTGAGCAAACACTACCTTTGACTTGTTTATCTGTTCCTCACTTCCCTAACCTCATGATTTTGCTTTGCCCCAAGCACATTTTCTTCCTAAGCCTTATCTCATAGCTGCAGGTTTCTGCAATTCTGTGGCCCACATCTGGGTCAGGGTTTGTGCTAAGGAAAGGAACTGCAGATCATCTGGACCTCAACAAAGTAGGAAAAATAATCCCTACATAATCACTTTATATTATTTCTTTAGACTATAAGTATTTGTATAATTAAAGTTTATGGAGAGTTGAGATTATGTGTTTTCAATCCTTGAGCTACGATAATATATTTTGAAATGAAATTTAAAACAATTATAGATATAATAGAGCCAAAGGAAAACTTATAGTTAGTTTTGTTGATTAGTTTCCTAGGATTTCCATCCATTTATCTATACATAAATACATACATACATACATACATACATACATACATAATTTAGCCTGGATTACACACATGCACGCACATACACAGTGTGTTTATATATACACATATATACACACCATATATATGCATATATATAATATATGTATACATGTGTATATAGATATGAGGGAATATATATATATATTTCCTATATGATTATTTCAGAGGGATACATTTTACTGTGTAAGATAAGGAAACATGTTAATGGAAGGCCAATTGAAGAAATCTGAAAACACTTTGGTGATTTTTGCAAGAGTAGATAGAAGGTAAAAAGGTAGCTGAACCTGGGACAAGTATTATTAACACTTACTGAGATAAGAAAACTGAAGGGTAAAAATACAGATACTTGTAGATCAAAGTGGAATTGATCACATAAATTCACGCTGGGTTGATCAAATCTTCCCAATGTACTGAAAAACACATTTAGGTTGAGTAAAGATGAGATCAGATTTGGAAACATAGAAGAATATCATTTCATGTTTTAAACATAATTTGAAGCAATTCTGAATGTGTTGTGTTCAATGAGTCTGAGTATTTAGTACTATGAAATAAACAGGCAAATATTTGCATGAAATCCTAAAAGGATTTGTAAGCATGAGTGCCATGTGTCCTTTCTACCATGGAGATGAGTATGAGAAAATAAATAGCATAAAATATACGCTGTCTAAAGCATGTCAACTCAAGCATAGTTTTAAAAAGTTTTCTTGTTAATTGAGGGAAAATTGAGGTACACACATGTAAAGATGTTTAGTATAAAGGAAAAGAAATTGCACCAATTCTTTGAATAAAATAGTGTCATTATCAAATCAGAGTATGGGAAATAGTTGAAATGAAAAATAAATTAAATGACAGAATGAACAAACAGGAAGCTAAGAGTGAAACTGATGATTAAATTCTGAGCAGTAGTGGCCAAGAGAGGACCAATGTGAATTAAAATCCAGTTTGTATTACACTGTAAATATTGATTCAAAATAAAATAACAATCAACAGAAGCCTCTGAAAGACAGAATGATAAAGAATATTTTTGGCCCTTACAACCAGAAAACTGTTAGAAGCACAATGGAAAAGGTAGATAACAATGATATGGTGAATACTAGTCTTTTAAAACTTTTCTTATTAAAGATCAATGGATAATTGCTATACTATTTAAATATTTTATAACCATACATGAAATAAAAGAACATTACTATGATAAATTGTAGAAACTAATTTTTATTAATATTAACATTCAACAATAGAATATTGATATTGAAATTTATTAAAGAAACTACTATAGTTTAATTTTATATAAATTATAAGAAAAAGTAGTAGAGTATACATGTATTTCATTTATAGATGCTCATAACTTTAAGTTTATCAGCATTAACTAATCTGGTTGGTGAAAATGGACAATGCAAAAAAATTAGTGTAGAAGACAGTAATGCAGAAAAGCTGACAACTCTACTTTTGCCCCCATTATTTTCTGCTTTTGACATTGTCATAACAGCATCATCGAAAATTAGTGTGATTACTCATCCATTTTTAATAATGGGATATGCATATATTATTATTCATGACTTAATAATTAGAAGCTGCAGCATTGTGCATATCTAAACTTCATAAGGAACCATCTCTACTATTCTTTGCAGTTGAATCTTTATAGTATATATTAAATCATATACCTTTCCTTGAAAGTCATAGACAATTGTAAAGTAGTTAAGACTAGAAAATTTTTTCCTTGTGGTAGAAAAATTGTTAAGTGACTTTTCAGTCTATCCCTGTAGCATGATGCAAAAATTAAGAGTGTCTATATATACACCATTAATCAAGATGTTGATAAATAAATTTTGAAAAACATCCCATTCATAATAGTTTTAAAAAAGGAAAACCAGTTTCTTTGATATTCCATTACAACACAGTTAGAATGACTACCTAACCCATAGAAAACAATTGACAAGGAAAGCAGGTATGGATATGGGAACCCTTATATACTGTCTATGAGAGTGAAAAGTCATATAGCTACCATAGAGATTAGTACAGAATCTTCTCAAAAAGCAAAATTAGAACTATCATATGACATAATAGTACTACTCCTGAGTGTATACACAGAGTACAGTTCACTATACTACACAGATGCTTTCATGTACATATTTATTTGTATTCTTTCTTCAGTAACAAGGAAATGGAGGTCTTTTTCAAAAGAGGAGTGGATAGCTGTAATGTAGTACGTATGCACAATGGAATTTTATTAAGATGTAAAAGAAAAGAAATAAACAATGTAGCAAACCATATGGATCTTAGAAACATTAAAGTGAAAGACATAAATGGACTATATATGTTCTCCCTCATATTTGGACCTTAAGTGCTAATTGTCAAAAATCTGAATCTAAGTGCGTGCATAAGTAGGCAAAGAAGAGGAAAGTAAAAATGGACACTTGGGATGGATAATAATCACTGACCCAGAATGGGTGAGGATGTAGAAGACAATAGAACATCAGACTTTAAAGTTAAAGGTATAATATTGACTGCAAAGGGATAATGTAGGAAAAAGGATGGTGTGAGGATGGGAGGAGTAGGGAAGGAAGGGTTAATCAAAATGAAGTAGATGTGTAAGTTTCATTAGGAAACATGGTACTCTGTATATGAGTTTATTTCTTTTAAATAGAATTGTATTTTATTGGTTATTTTATCTATTTACATTTCAAATATTTCCCCCCCTTCCCCGTACTCCCTTCACAAACACCCCCATCCCATCCTCTCTTGCCTCTAAGAGAGTTTTCCTCCACCCACCCACCCATTACCTCCTCACCCCTCTAGCATCCCCTGTTTTTAGGGTACCAAGTCTCCATAAAACCAAGAGACTTCCCTCCCATTGATGTCAGATAAGACCATCCTCTGCTACATATGCAGCTAGAGCCATGGGTCCCCCCTTGTGTACTCCTTGGTTGGTGGTTTAGACCCTGGGAGCTCTGGCGGGTGTCTGGTTGGTTGATATTGTTGTTCTTCCTATGGGGTTGCAAACCTCTTCAACTCCTTCAGTCCTTTCTCTAACTTCTCCATTGGGGACCCTGTGCTCAGTCCAATGGTTACCTGCAGAATCATTTTTCTAGTTCTTAGTGAAGTATGACATGTTTGTGCCTTACTTACATTTTCTATGTAATAGGGGTAACAATAATAATTAATGGAAGTACTGGACAGATTAAATTTCAAGTAAATATAAAGTAATTGGAATAGAATTGAGATATCTTAGTTCGTTGTACGTACTTTCTCATTAATTATTATCATATGTCATTCTCAAACTAATAATGAAAGAATATAGAGACAAAGCAGACTTTCCTCCTTCTTAAATTTATTTTTCATACTTTATTTACATTTCAAATGTTCCTACCTTTCCAGATCTCCCCTTTGGAACCTCCCTATTCCCTCCTCCTCCCCCTGCCATTATGGGGGGTATTCCCCCACCCACCCACCCACCCATCTCGTCTTCCGTCCTTGGCATTCTCCTATACTGGGGGATCTAACACTCTCAGGCCCAAGGGCCTCTCATCCCCCTGATGGCTAACAAGACCCTCCTCTGCAGCATATCTGGCCAACACCATGGGTCTCTCCATGTCTATTCTTTGGTTGGTGCATCAGTCTCCAGGAGTATCGGGGGGGGGGGCAGGTCAGGCCAGTTACCATTGTTGCTACCTCCCTGGGGATGCAAATACCCTCAGCTCCTTCAGTCCCTTCTCCAAGTCCTCCCTCTGGGACCTCACATTCAGCCCTACTGTTGCTGCGAAGTGACTCTTGGGTATTTCGAACTTTTGGGCTAATAACCACCTAACAGTGAGTACATACCATGTTCATTCTTTTGTGACAGTGGTACCTCGCTCAGGATGATATTTTCAAATTCCATCCACTTGTCTACGAATTTCATGAAGTCATTGTTTTTAATAGCTAAGTAATATTCCATTGTGTAAATGTACCACATTTTCTGTATCCATTCCTCTGTGGAGGGACATCTTGTTTCCAGCTTCTGGCTATTATAAATATGGCTGCTATGAACATAGTGGAACATGTGTCTTTATTACATATTGGAGCATCTTCTGGGTATATGCCCAAGAGTGGAATAACTGGGTCCTCAGGTAGTATTATGTTCATTTTTCTGAGGGTCCACCAAACTGATTTCCAGAGAGGTTGTATCAGCTCGCATTCCCACCAGCAATGGAGGAGTCTTCCTCTTTCTCCACATCCTTGCTGTCACCTGAGTTTTTGATCTTAGCCATTCTAACTGGTGTGAGGTGAAATCTCAGGGTTGTTTTGATTTGCATTTCCCTGATGACTGAGGATGTTGAACATTTCTTTAGGTTCTTCTTGGCCATTCGAGTTTCCTCAGTTGAGAATTCTCTGTTTAGCTCTCTTCCCCATTTTTTGATAGGGTTATTTGGATCTCTGGAGTCTAGCTTCTTGAGTTCTTTGTATACATTGGATATTAGCCCTCTATCGGACATAGGATTGGTAAATATCTTTTCCCAATCTGTAGGTTGCCGTTTTGTCCTATTTACAGTGTCCTTTGCCTTACAGAAGCTTTGTAATTTTATGAGGTCCCATCTGTCGATTCTTGATCTTAGAACACAATCCATTGTTGTTCTGTTCAGGAACTTTTCCCCTGTGCCCATGTTTTCCAGACTTTTCCCCACTTTCTCTTCTGTTAGATTCAGTGTATCCAGTTTTATGTGGAGGTCATTGAACCACTTGGACTTGAGCTTTGTGCAGGGAGATAGGAATGTATCAATTCGAAATCTTCTACATGTAGACTGCCAGTTGAACTAGCACCATTTGTTGAATATGCTGTCTTTTTTCCACTGTATATTTTTGGGTGGTATATGCACACAAAATGGTATGTTGTGGGTATAGTATGTCATTTAACTTTAATCTGAAAAATAGCTGAGAACTTCTGAAACATTGGATTCATGACCTTTAAGGGACTATAAAAGCATCTTGTCCTCTCACACAGTCAACTACAAATAAACATAAGTTAAATAAAAGAACATATTGACACCATATTTATTTATTTTAGGAGAATTTATTTTAGTTCAGAGTTTTATCATTCATCTTGCTGCCTGATTTCTTGTGTTTTTCAGTATGACAATTATATCCAATATGAAAGTATTACTTAGAAGATACTTGGGTCTGCATATTTTTATTTACTTTTCTTTACTTTTATATTGTGCTCTGGAGGCTTTGACAGTGCTTTACTTCAACACAGTGTATTTAAATTTCACTCTTTTGATAGATTATGTGAAAAAATGTGTGACTCAGTCTTTATAGTTTATGCTGTGTCAAGCCTTATAAATACTATATATTAGTCAAACAATATATGCACTTTCTCTCATTAGCTAGTTAGAATCAATATAGAAACTTAGGAATTACCAACTGGACAATTAGAAACACCACATGTTTATCTACAGATTACCAGTTACTCACATATCTTCACTATTTTCCATAGAAAGTCTGCTTAGGTATATTTTTTTTTTAGTATGTGGATGAGAAAATTATTTAAATCCTGCCAAAACTTTGATAATTTGTACAGCTGTTAAAAGATAAATATTCCAGACTATCTGGTTCAATATCCAGAATAAGTGGCAATTGTATTTGGAAAAGTTTCATACTTAACGTTCAGATCTTTATGATTTTATAAGTTTTACCTGAAGAATATTATTTCTTCTCTGATAATCTACTCTATATATACAATGTTCTAAAATAGCCAAAAACAGAATTAGGACAGATTCTTTTTTTCTTATTATTTTATGTGTATGTATATTTTGTCTGTACGTCTGTCTACCTTATACATGTCTGGTGCCCATGTATACCGTAAAAGGTGTCAGATACTGGTGCTAGAGTACAGATTGTTGTGTGCCACACTGTGTATGTACTAGGATTCAAACCTGGGTCCTGTCGAACAACAGTCAGTGCTTGGAATTTCTAAGACTCTTTCCAGTCTCAGATATCATATTTTAAGATACCAAGAAAGTATAAAATTAAAATTTATGTGAAAATTCTTTCTCAGATATTTTTATGATTTATTAAAAATTCATTATATTATTATACCACCCTCTACACATAAATATAAAAATCACAACTATTTAAAATCTAATAGCATTTTACTCATAGAAAATGTATTCAATAACATAGTGCTATCATACCATCTCAAAGTTGGGTAAATGTCTTAGGCTGTCTTCAAAAATCTATTTCTCTATATTTAGTTGTATATCTAATAAGTTTTGCCCTAATTTGTTTCTCATCTTTATCTTGAACAATGGACAAAATTCATGGGGATATTAAGAAATATTATATAATTTTTATTTTATTTTTTGTTCTTCGAGGATCTTTTATCTTTATTTCAGAAATATCAGTATTCGAACAAAATAATGTCAAATATAGTAGAGAACAAATAGGCAATTTTCTGTATGGTACATTAACTTTGAAATTGATTTAACAAATCTACTTGTTATCACCGAGACTTCTTACAATTTTATCTACACTATATGTCTCTATGTGTAGACTAAATATTCTACTTTTCTCTGTCTTTCTCACTATTTCTCTGTCTCTGTCTCTCTTTCCCTCTCTCTTTTGCTCTTATATGTGCATGCATGTACACTCTAGACATGGATGTTGGCATCTACTGAAGTACATTTTTAGCAAGTCAGAACCATAAATGATTGACAGAACAAAACATATGGAAACGAATAAGAATCTAACCCACATTTAGATTTAAGAAAAAAAATATTTGCCTGAAGGGAAAATATTAATTAGTTTGTCTACATGCTAGATAAGAGTCTAGAAGACATATCCATCAAAAGGCAGTGGAATAAACAGCAAAATGGAAATTATTTGTAAATTGACAGTAAACTTGGCAAACATTGAAGGGGTAAACAAGTTATTTGGCATGCAAAGCATTTCGAAATCACAGCCTCTGTCAGGAGGCATCTGTGCATAGATTCACTTATTTGACAGAAATTAACATTTTGCAGAAATCTTTGTTGCATGCTAAAGATTTTTTCACCCTCCTTAATTATTTAAATTGCTGCTTCAGAATGTTCTACATAAACATTCAAAAGATGTTAAAATCCACAAAGTCTGATCCAATTTTGTCAATATAAGGCTACTCCAATCTAGATTTGACTAAAATATTAACTGGAGGGTTAATTATTTACGTGAATATCCTAAATATATTTTTAAAAATAAAATATAAAAGTCATATGAAATATAATGAGAAATTTATTGTGCTAGGAAAGGTAAAGTTTCATTTTAATGAATGTAAAATATTTCACCCACTTTTATTTATTCTTAAAGTAAATATACATAAACTAAGATGCTAAAAGTATATGGAATAAATACTGTTTAGCAAATGAAAATGAATAATTTTAAGGTCAAATAGAAGATAAAGTATAATGGGAAACATGTGAATTCAGTGGTAGTCGCAAATTAACCTTCTAGAAGTTAACTTCTGAAAACCTTCAGTATTCTCATTAGTCAAATGAGATTTAGTTTATTCTATTCTAACATTTACTTAGTTGTAACTCACATAATATAAATTACATCATCATAAATTCTCAAAATTTCTTATTTCTGACCGCAATATAAAAGGATCCTTTCTATTTTAAAAGTATCTGTTTGGGAGAGAAGTCAGGAAAATTCAGTCTTTTCAAATATAAAAGAATCATTGAGAGTTATTTTTTCCTTTTCCATTTGAGAAATGTGAAAGTCCATAGTGATTGACTTGAATCTAACTGTTAAGTTCTAATAATTCATTACTGTATTCCATGTTTTTGTTAAGCTTTCATATGTATTTTTCCCCATCAATTCTCTTTTTCTGTTTTCTTATTTTACTTTTTTATTTAATCTTTCATTTATTTATTTATTTTTTTACACTCCAGATTTTACCACCACCACCACCACCAACCCCCCGTCAACCCTCCTACTGTTCCATGTTCCATACCTCCTACTCATCCTCCACCCCTATCTCTCCACAGGATGTCCCCACCCACCCTCATTCCACCAGACCTCTAAACTCCCTGGGGCCTCCAGCGTCTTGAGGGTTAGGTGCATCTTCTCTGACTGAACCCAAGCCCCTCCAGGGTTAGGTTCATCATTTCTGAACCCAGACCTGGCAGTTCTCTGCTGTGTATGTGTTGGGAGCCTCATATCAGCTGGGGTATGCTGCCTGGTTGGTGGTCCAGTGTCTGAGAGATCTCAGGGGTCCAGGTTAATTGAGACTGCTGTTCCTTCTACGGGATCACCCTCCTCCTCAGTTTCTTCCAGCTTTTCCCTAATTCAACCACAGAGGTTAGCAGCTTCTTTCCAATGGTTGGGTGCAAATATCTGCATCTGACTCTTTCAGCTGCTTGTTGGGTCTTTCAGAGTGCAGTCATAATAGGTCCCCTTTTGTTAGTATTCCATAACCTCAATGATAGTGTCAGGCCTTGGGACTTCCTCTTGAGCTTGATCCCACTTTTGGCTGGTCATTGGGTCTTCTTTTTCTCATGCGCCTCTCCATTTCCATTCTGGCAGTTTTTTTAGACAGGAATAATTATGGGTCAGTGTTTTGACTGTGGGATGGCACTCCCTCACTGTCTTCCTGCTGAAGGTGGGCTGTATAAGTTCCCTCTCCCTACTGTCCATACTGCTGGGCATTTCATGTAAGGTCTCTCCTTTTGGGTCCTGAGAGTCTCTCATCTCCCATGTCTCCGGTGCATTCTGGAGAATACCTCCAACAGTCTATCTCCTGAGGTTGCCTGTTTCCATTTTTTCTGCTGGCCCTCAGGGTTTCAATCATTTTCCATCACAAAATTACATAAGTGACAGAGAGATTTTCAAAGTTAAATCAAAATATATTGTTTGAAGTTCCAGACTACTTTTTTCCTACCTCACCACTTTAACAAGAGTTGTAACATTTCAATTTGCAATATTTGAAATTAAGTAAGCAGGTACATATGTAAGCCCTACATCAAGATACTCTGTTGACATGTTATACTGCATAAATTCATTTTGGTATGTTAACAAATAATAATGTAGAAATTTCATAAGAAAAAAAATCACAGAAATTGATTTAAATGTTTCATGATGATTAACATTAATTTTCAGCAATGACATAATTCAGATACATTTATTTATTTATAATACTTTATTTACATTTCAAATCTTTCCTCCTTTCCAGATCTCCCCTTTGGAACCTCCCTATTCCTTCCCCCCCTTGCTTCTGTGGGGTTATTCCCCCACCTACACACCCACCTGCTCTCATCTTCCCTCCTTGGCATTCTCCTATACTGGGGCATCTAACACCCTCAGGCCAAAGGGCCTCTCATCCCCCTGTTGGCTAACAAGACCCTACTCTGCCACATATGTGGCCAGTACCATGGGTCCTTCCGTGTGTATTCTTTGGTTGGTCAGGGAGCTTTGAGGGGTCAGGCCAGTGGATACTCTTGCTCCCTCCATGGGGCTACCAACTCCCTCCGCTTCTTCAGTCCCTTCTCCAACTCCTCCATCTGGGACCTCAAGCTCAGCCCAATGGTTGCTGTGAAGTGACTCTTGGGTATTCCAAACGTTTGGGCTAATAACCACTTATCAGTGAGTACATACCATGTTCATTCTTTTGTGACTGCCTTACTTCGCTCAGGATGATATTTTCAAGTTCCATCCATTTGCCTAAGAATTTCATGAAGTCATTGTTCTTAATAGCTGAGTAGTATTCCACTGTGTAAATGTACTACACTTTCTGTATTCATTCTTCTGTTGAGGGACATCTAGGTTGTTTCCAGCTTCTGGATATTATAAATATGGCTACAGTGAACAAAATGGAGAAGGTTTCCTTGTTACATGTTGGAGCATCTTCTGGGTATATGCACAAGAGAGGTATAGCTGGGTCCTCATGTAGTACTATGTCCAGTTTTCTGAGGAACCAGCAGACTGATTTCCGGAGTGTTTGTACCAGCTGGAGGAGTGTTACTCTTTCTCCTCATCCTTGCCAGCATCTGTTGTCACCTGAGTTTTTTATCTTAGCCATGGTGACTGGTGTGAGGTGAAACCTCAGGGTTGTTTTGATTTGCATTTCCCTGATGACTCAGGATGTTGAACATTTCTTTAGGTGCTTCTCAGCCCTTCGAGTTTCCTCTGTTGAGAATTCTCTGTTTAGCTCTGTTCCCCATTTTTTGATAGGGTTATTTGGTTCTCTGGAGTCTAACTTCTTGAGTTCTTTGTATATATTGGATATTAGCCCTCTATCGGATGCAGGATTGGTAAAGATCTTTTCCCAATCTGTTGGTTGCCGTTTTGTCCTATTGACAGTTTCCTTTGCCTTTCAGAAGCTTTGCAATTTTATGAGGTTCCATTTGTCAGTACTTGACCTTAGAGCACAAGCTGTTGGTGTTCTTTTCTGGACCTTTTCCCCTGTGCCCATGTGTTCCAGATTTTTCTCCACTTTCTCTTCTTTAGGTTTCAGTATATCAGACTTTATGTGGAGGTCCTTGATCCACTTTGACTTGAGCTTTGTACAGAGAGATAAGAATGGATCAATTTGTATGCTTCTATATGTTGACCACCAGTCAAACCAGCACCATTTGTTGAAAATGCTATCTTTTTTTTCTACTGGATGGTTTGAGCTCCTTTGTCAAAGATCAGGGACCATAGGTGTATGGGTTCATTTCTGGGTCTTCAGTATTATTCCATTGATCTGGCTGCCTGTCACTGTACCAATACCATGCAGTTTTTATCACTATTGCTCTGTAGTAGAGCTTAAGGTCAGGCTTGCGGATACCTCCAGAAGTTCTTTTATTGTTGAGAATAGTTTTCCTTATCCTGTTTTTTTTGTTGTTGTTGTTATTGTTGTTATTTCAAATGAAGTTGAGAATTGTTCTTTCAAAGTCTATGAAGAATTGATTTTGAATTTTGATGGAGATTCCATTGAATCTGTACATGGTTCTCAGGAATATGGATATTTTCCTATATCACTCCTTCCAATCCATGAGCATGGGAGATCTTTCCGTCTTCTGAAATCTTCTTTGAGTTCTTTCTTCAGAGACTTGAAGTTCTTGTCATACAAATTTTTCACTTGTTTGGTTTGAGTCACACTAAGATATTGTATATTGTTTGTGACTATTGTGAAGGGTTTCCTTTCCTTAATTTCTTTCTCAGCCTGTTTTTCCTTTGCATACAGGAAGGCTACTGATTTGTTTGAGTTAATTATATATCTGGCCACTTTGCTGAAGTTGTTTTTCAGCTAGAGGAGTTCTCTGGTGGAGTTTTTGGGATCACTTAAGTATATGATCATATTATCTGAAAATAGTGATATTTTGACTTCTTCCTTTTCAATTTGTATCCATTTAACCTCTTTTTGTTGTCTAATTGCTTCAAATAGAATTTCAAGTACTATAATGAATAGATAAGTAGAGAGAGGTCAGCCTTGGCTAGTTCCTGATTTTAGTGGGATTGCTTCAAGTTTCTCTCCATTTAGTTTGATGTTCGCTATTTGTTTGCTGTATATTGTTTTTACTATGTTTAG
This sequence comes from Rhynchomys soricoides, assembly GCA_019843965.1. Taxonomy (NCBI): domain Eukaryota; kingdom Metazoa; phylum Chordata; class Mammalia; order Rodentia; family Muridae; genus Rhynchomys; species Rhynchomys soricoides. The sequence goes on along the minus strand of JADRCH010007664.1, from coordinate 4,572,986 downwards.
GTATGGGCATTGAATTCTTGATCATTCCAAGACTTTTAACATGAAGGAATGTTGAATTTTGTCAAATGTTTTTTGAGATCTAATGAAATGATCATGTGTGTGTGGTTTTTTTTTGAGTTTGTTTATGTAGTGGATTACATTGGTGGATTTCCATATATACCATTCCTGCATCCCAGTGAGGAAGCCTACTTCTGTGTGGTGAATTATCATTTTAATGTGCTTAGTTGGTAAAAATTTTATTGTGTAGTTTTGCATCGATATTCATAAGGGAAATTGGCTTCAATTACTTTTTCTTTGTTGGGTCTTTGTGAAGTTTTGGTATCAGTGTAACTATGGCTTCATAGAATGGGTTGGGTAGTGTTCCTTCTGTTTCTATTTTGTTAAATAATTTTAAGAGTATTGGTATTAGGTCTTCTTTGAAGGTCTGATAGAAATCTGCACTAAACCCTCCTGGTACTGAGCTTTTTTGGGCTGGGATTCTTTTAATGACTGCTTCTATTTCTTTATCGGTTATGGGACTGTATAGATGGTTTATCTGATTTGGATTTAACTTTGGTATTTGGAATATGTCTAGAAAACTGTCCATTTCTTCCAGATTTCCCAATCTGAGTCTAAGCTTTTGTAGTAGGATCTGATGATTTTTTTAATTTCTTCAGTTTCTGTAGTTATATCTTCCTTTTCATTGCTGATTTTATTAACTTGGAAACTGTCTCAGGGCTCTCTGAGGAGTCTGGCTAAGGGTTTATCTATCTTGTTGATTTTCTCAAAGAACCAGCTCCTGATTTTGTTGATTTTTTTATATAATTCTTTTAGTTTCCACTTGGTTGATTTCAGCCCTTAATTCGATTATTTCCTGCTGTCTACTCCTCTTGGGTATATTAGCTTCTTTTTGTTCTAGAGTTTTCAGGTGTGCTGTTAAGCGGCTAGGGTATTCACGCTTACATTTATTTTTGGAGACACTCAGATCTAATTGTTTTCCTCTTAGTACTGCTTTCATTGTGTCCCATAAGTTTGAATATGTAGTACCTTCATTTTCATTAAATTCTAAAAGTCTTTAATTTATTTCTTTATTTCTTCGTTGAACAAATTGTCATTGATCAGAGCTTTGATCAGCATTCATTTGTATGTGGACTTTCTGCTGTTTTGTTACTATTGAAAATCAGACTTAATCCATACTAATCTGATAGTAGGCATGTGATTATTCAGTCTTCTTCTATCTGATGAGGTCTGATTTGTGACCTATAGCATGGTCAATTTTGGATAAGGTACCATGAGGTTCTGAGAAGAAGGTATATTCTTTTGACTTAGGATAAAATATTCTATAGATATCCATTAAATCCATTTGGTCCATACCTTCTGTTAGTTTCACTGTGTCTCTGTTTAGTTTGTGTTTCCAAGATCTGTCCATTGATGATAGTGAGGTGTTGAAGGCCCCCACTATTATTGTGTGAGAAGCAATGTGTGCTTTGAGCTTTAGTAAAGTTTCTTTTATGAATGCTGGTGCCCTTGCATTTGGAGCATAGATGTTTAGAATTGAGTTCCTCTTGGTAGATTTTTCCTTTGATGAGTATGAAGTGTCCTTCCTTATATTTTTTATTACTTTTGGTTGAAAATAGATTTCATATGGTACGAGAATGGCAACTATAGCTTGTTTCTTGGGGCCATTTGCTTGGAGAAATGTTTTGCAGCCCTTTACTCTGAGGTAGTGTTTGTATTTGACACTGAGGTGCATTTTCTCTATGCAGTAAATTGCTGGGTCCTGTTTACATAACCAGTCTCTCAGTATATGTCTTTTTATTGCAGAATTGAGTCCACTGATGTTAAGAAATACTAAGGAATAGTGATTGTTGCTTTCTGTTATTTTTGATGTTATTTTTATGCTTGTGTGGCTATCTTCTTTTGGCTTAGTTGAAAGATTACTTTCTTGCTGTTTCTTGGGTATAGTTTCTCTCCTTGTGTTTTCCATCTATTATCCATTGTATGCCTGTATTTGTGGAAAGATATTGTGTAAATTTCGTTTTGACACGGAATATCTTGTTTTCTCTGTCTATGGTAATTGAGTGTTTTGCTGGGTATAGTAGTCTGGGCTGACATTTGTGTTCTCTTAGGGTCTGAGTGAGATCTGCCCAGGATCTTCTAGCTTTCCTAGTCTCTGGTGAGAAGTCTGGTGTAATTCTGATAGGTCTGCCTTTATATGTTACTTGACTTTTTCCCCTTAATGCTTTTAATATTCTTTCTTTGTTTAGTGCATTTGGTGTTTTGACTATTATGTGATGGGAGGAATTTCTTTTCTGGTCCAATCTATTTGGAGTTCTGTAGGCTTCTTGAATGTTTATGGGCATCTCTTTCTTTAGGTTAGGGAAGTTTTCTTCTATAATTCTGTTGAAGATATTTACTGTCCCTTTAAGTTGGGAATCTTCACTCTCTTCTGTACCTCTTACCTTTAGGTTTGGTCTTCTCATTGTGTCCTGGATTTCCTGGATGTTTTGCGTTAGGAGATTTTTGAATTGTGCATTTTCTTTGACTCTTCTGTCAATGCTTTCTATGGTATCTTCTGCACCTGAGATTCTCTCTTCTATCTCTTGTATTCTTTTTGTGCTGCTTGCATCTATGACCCCTGATCTCTTTCCTAGGTTTTCTACCTCCATGGTTTTCTCCCTTTGTGATTTATTTATTGTTTCCATTTTCATGTTTAGATCCTGGATGTCATTTTCAGGATTTTTCTTAATCTGTTTTGTTATGATTTCCTGTATTTATTTAAGGGATTTTTGTGTTTCCTGTTTAAGAGTTTCTACCTGTTTACTTGTGTTTTCCTGTATTTTTTAAAGTGAGTTATTTATGTCCTTCTTAGTACCCTCTATTATCATAATGAGATGTAATTTTAAATCTGAGTCTTGTTTTTCTGGTTTGTTGAGGTATCTAGTGCTCACTGTGGTGGGAGAGCTGGGTTCTGATAATGACAAGTAGCCTTGGTTTCTTTTGCTTATGTTCTTGCCCTTGCCTTTTGCCATCTTGTCCTCTCTGGTGTTAGCTGGTCTTGCTGTCTCTGATTGTGGTTTGTACCTCCTGCAAGCCTGTGTGACAGTACTCTTGGGAGACCAGTTCTCTCTGGAACAAATTTGAGTATGGAGAACTGTGGTACAGGGTCAGCTTTTGGGTGTAGACAGAAACCAGAAGGATCCTGTCCCCAGCTTTTCCTTGGTTCCTGTGTCCTTATGGTTCTGAGAGGGTTCCTCTTGGGCAAGGAATTTGAACAGAAGTGGTGGTCTTACTTGTGCTCTCAGGTGTGTAGGCTCTCCTGCAAGACCAGCTCTTTCCTGGCAGTATTGGTGTATGTAGCACTGTGGCACAGGGTCAGCTCCAGGCACAGAAGGAAACTGGAAGTCTCCTGTCCCAGGCCGCTCCTCAGCTCTTGTGTCCTGAGGGTTCTGGTAGGGACCGTTTGAGCAGCAGTGATGGTTTTACATGTGATCACAGGCTTGTCTACACTCCTGGGAGGTTAGTTCTCTCCCAGTGCTATTTGGGTATGGAACCTAGTGGCACAGGATCAGCTCTGGGCCAAAAATTGTCATGATTCTTAAAGAGAGCAAGGAGTAGTATATGGAATGGTTTGGAGGGAAGAAAAGAAAGGAGGAAATGACGTGATTATATTTAAAGCTCAAAAATATAAGAATTTTTTGAAGAATAATTGGTCAGTTCAGTGGGAGCGATGGCTTAGAGTTTAAAAGAAGATAAGCATGGGGGCTCATAACCATCTATAGCTTAAGTTCTAGCAACTCTGTATCAGTTTCTCACTATTGTCAGGCACACATGCGATGCACTTAAAAACATGCTGGTAAAGCATGGTAAAGCTGGTAAAGCACATATGCACATAAAATTAAACCTCTAAAAGAAATGCTTAAGCAAATAATTAACTTTTCAATAATTCTCCCTGTTCAATAGTATTCAATAATTATATTATTTCATAAATTATATAAATAATTCTGAGTTAATGAATAGAAAAGAGTCAGCAAATTTTCATAATTTAACCGATGAAATCTCTTACTGATATTACACACACACACACACACACACACACACCCACACACACATATTTGGGCATGTATATATTTGCCTACTAAAATAAGTTGACAATTCATTCTAATCTCCCTGATGTTTCATTGTTGTGCTGCTTCAAAAGTGGTATTTAATAATTATAAATATTTATGGAGTACAATTATTGTTTTGATACATTTATAGAGTATATTCCAATTAAATGAGTGCAATTTGCATGCCCATCCATCACATAAACTGTTTATCAGTTTTCTTGACGAGAATATTAAAATTTCTCTCTTTTAGCTACTTTGAAATAACTAACCCTTCTTTGTTGATTCTCCTCATACTTACATCCTTTGATTCGGTGTGCAGGAGTTTCTCATCCCCAGTATCAAGTAGTTATTATTACATACTCTATGTGCCCTACTATTCTATGAAGTACAAATATTCAGCTAATATTAAACAGTTAACATCACTAGGACTTAGTTCCAGCATTCTCAAACTAAACTGAGTATAAAAAGTAGGCTGAGAAAATTTGAACAGAGACTTTACAACCCCAGCTAGGACTAAGAAAGACAAGGACTCACACTGCAATAATTTCCAGTATAAGATGGAAAGGCCAGAAAATGTATTTGATTATAACATGAGAAAGAGGAATTGTTCAAAGTGTAGGTATGGAGAGGTAGATAAAGAATTTAATTGACGTTTAAATTTTACTTAAACACTTCTTAATTTGTATTTGCCAATCAGAAGTCTTGGTAGCATTTATTTAGAGTGACTTATGAGCAACATATACATGTAGAGGATTGCCTTTTTCAGAAAATCACAAACATGATCAATCTCTGCAGTTTCTTTAGTCCTGTACATAGGAATCTTCAGTGAAATTTTGCACCGTGTGTGTGTGTGAGTGTGTGTGTATGTGTGCATATGCGTGTTTGCATGTATATGGGTAAGCTTCTGTGTCTATACAGATGTGTCAGATTACTTTCTCTACCATTTTCCATTTTATTGAGGCAGTGTCTCTCCTAAACTCATAGCCTGACAATTCTGTCCAGTCTAGATAGCTAGATTTCTGAGTAGTGAGTGATCTCTTGCCTCTACCTCTCAAGGGCCAGGTGATCCAAAAATCCTTGGAAGATGGGTGTTTTGTCCAATGAGCCTCCTACCCAATCCAGATTAAGCAGTTTCTCTTATTTCTATTAGAAGATTTATGGCTTGGTTCTGGGGACATGTGGTAAAAGACCTGAGAGGTATGGAGTCAAAAGGGTTAGGTGCAGAGGACATTGCAGAATTATTTGAAGTTTTATTAAAAGCAGGAATAATCAATGTATCTGACTGTTTGTCATTATAAACATTGGATATCATATAGTCACATTTGCGATAATTGGTATATATACTCTTCGTTTCACCAAATACATCAGCCATGTGTTTTGTCTTGATGTAGTCTAAGAGACAATTTTGTCAGTCAATACCACAATAAATAGTATTCTGTGCAATGCTGTATCTATTTCTTGTTAAATAGGGTATGTTTCAATTGCACAAAATAATGAGTTGTATTATATTTTCATTCATGTACAAAATATATACTTGATCATACTCATACACTTCATTATAGTTACTTGTCCCCCTCCTTTCTTTTTCTGTCATAGACTTCACTGAAAAGAGTTCTCTTCCACTCATCTCTTTTAAAAAAGTAGATATTTATCTGAGTCTTTATTTCACTTAACATGGCAATCTCCAGTTCTTTTTGCTTTCCCTCAAATGAACTAATTTTGTTTGTTTTTTATTTGTGAATTATATTCTATTGTTTATGTTACCATATTCTGGTTATCTACTCATTTACTGGTTGGCATGTAGGCTGATAAATATCTTGATTTATTGTGTGTGTGGGCACTGTGCTCTGATGACCATGGGTATGGCAGTATCTTTATTGCATACTGACTTTGATACTTTCAGGTATATACAAAGTACAGAAATAGCAGGACCCTTTAGTTGGTTCTCCTTTAGGTTTTGAGAAAACTCCACATTTATTTCAATGATGATTATGCTAATTTTCAATCATATCAAGAGAATACAAAGAATATTTATCACCTTATCCCCAAAGCATTTGATGCTTGTTTTCTTAAAGACAGCCATTCTGACTAGGATTAGAAAGAATCTCAGTATCGTTTGATTTGTGTATGCTTTATTGCTAAGAAAACTTAACAATTTTAATATGAATATGGGATATTTCAACTTATTCTTTTTTAAAATATCTGAGTTGATTCCTTTGATAGTTGAAGGATTAGATTACTTTTTATTGCTTAATTTTGGGAGCTCTTTATATGTACTCAATAACCATCTCTTGTCAATGGAGATAATGTTAAACTTTTAATATTATTTCCTGAATTATGAGTCATATTCAAAAAGTTATTGTCTATTTTTATATCTTGAGGAGATACTGAATGAAACGTTTTCCTCTGGTCATTGTCTTGAGAAGATGCCATTCTGGGCTTTGTCTTAGTATCTATGACAACTAGAGCAGGCCAGTGTAGTGATATACAGGTCTATGATAGCAGTAATGGGAGTCTTGACACTATGGAGTATTAGCAACCCTTACTAGGGATTCCTGTTTTTCCTTTCTCTTACTTCAAGTTGTCTTGAATATATCCTCAAGAACATAAGAAATAAAAGGTTAATTAAATATGTAATTCCATGATGCCACTTACCAGAGGTTGCCATTCATGATGGTGGGGAACTTTACAAAGATATTCCTATTGATGGGTCACCCAAGCTCCTGTAAATAACCTATCATCTATGCACTATAAAAAGTTCTGATAGATTCATTGCACTCACCAAGGTAGACTGAATTAAATTACTACCATAACTTGGTCCACAACACAAGATAAAATAAAAACAATGCTTCTCTTAGAATCACTCCAGATCCTAAAACTTCCGAACATTGGCCCCTTTTAAGCAGGAAGTAGCCAGACAAAAATACCTCTGACCCCAATGCTTTATATATAAAGGGATTAGAATAAAGGAAATCCCCTACCTCAATACTAGGGCCATAAAAAAGACCTAAGGCTTTACAAAATCTGCAGGCCATGCAATTCCAAAATTCAGCCAATCCCCATACCTCCTTGGAACCTGGAGATTGCAGAAACAGACAATCTGACTTTTATTTATCTCCCTGAAACCTGGAGTTTAGAAGAAACAGATACTCTGCCCGATTCTGCAACTTCAAAACTATATTTTATCCAGAAAAATTTACTTCTGGGTCTGATGAATTCAGGTCCTTCTCTTACCTACTGTCCCTTATAAAACCTGATTCTCAAACCCTGCACTGTGAGTTCTCATCTACTCTCAGATAAAAACCACGGTATGCAAGGGTGCCAAACTCTCAGACAAATAAATTCTGCTCTCAGTTGAACAGTTAATATTCTTTGTTTTTTTTCTCCATTGACTTATTGTTTTTACAAGATTTAGTCTTTGATATACTTGAGGCAACTTTAAATAAAACAATTTTTTCCTGATTTCTTTCTCAGTGTATTCATTATTGGTACATGTAAGGTGATGCAGTCCCTTGCGTCTAGGAGTCAAGTCCTTTTCTATAGAAAAGTCTCTCTTTGTTTGCAGTCTACTGTGTTTGTCCTATGAATGCTAGCAGACCCAAATCTACTATAAAGTTTCTCCTAATCTGTCAACTTAACTTCGAGTTGGTAGGCCATATTTAGATATCCACCAGGAATATTGGGGCACTGGAGGCAATTGGTTAGGTATAGGTAGGTAAAAGGTATTCTCCTTAAATCTCTGATGGTTCAACTTTCCCTGGAAAGCTGAAATATGAATTTGCTATAGGGGTTTTAATGTCTTTTCATGCCTAGCAGGGCTGTTGTTAATGAGACACATTTCTGGCTAAAGGTTATCATTGTCATTTTTCCAGAGTTGAATCAACCAAGTATCCCTAACAATTAGATCTTGGTAGACCATGTGTCTAGAATTATCCAACTATAATTGCACAGTACATAGCTTAGGATACAATCCATGGCATGATAGTTAGGCTTATATAGTGCTGACAAACTTTGAAAGTCACTCATAGAGGCATTAAAATGTACCTTACTGACAATACAGAAAGTAGATTGATATCCTATAATTCTATCAGGGGAACCTCCATGGGTGATAGTTCTTTGACGTATACTCTGACATAATATACAGGTGATCTAAAAGGGAGACATCATTATGTAATTATCAAACTGATACTCTGGCCACTGTCTAACTGCAGGAGGTGTCTCTATGACTGGTGTGATCCTAATGGCAAAGGATTCTTCTTTGTCAGGAGTGAATAAACCCTCTCATTACTGTTCACCCAGTTCAAAGAACAAAGACTGTAGAATGAGTAAGTATGAATCAGGATCAGGGAGATCCAAGGTGGGCTGGGTAGATTCTCCATGGGAAAAGGCATTCTTAGTCCTAGTAGTAGACTAAATTATGCAAAATTTGTGATAAAAGTACAACTATAAAAAATTAGCATAAGCACACTAGAGGAAATAAAAATAATAAGAGCCAGTTCCAGAGCAATACCTATATAAGCTACTAGTTTGTGCTGAATCATATAAACATATGTTTAGTTGGAGGGTGATAATGTGAATGGCAGTTTGAGGTGCTCTGATGGCTTATAGAACTAGAGAAACTTGGTTCTTGGTCTTGGGACCCCACTAGTGGCTCAGGAGAATCAAGAACAGTTCATGTCTTGAGACAAGTGTGATGGATTTACTTGTACAATCCTGCTACCCACAGTGATGTAAGTATGGATAAACTAACTGGCTATAGATTTCCCCATGGGATTAAGTGAACCTCTATTGGATTAGAAGAAGACTTTACTAAGACCAAGACTAAGATCTCAGCACAAGAGAGAAGAGTTTTTATTCTTCCAAAGTAATCTAGATAGAAATTTTGAAAATATTTATTAAAGTTTTAGCAGTTAGGTAGCTAGCTTAATCAGTCTAGCTATCTCTACACTCAACAATAAACCACTAGTGAGAAATGGACTGCCTTATTATACTTCAAAAGGTGTAAGGTACTGGTAGCTGGGGTTGTTGCTAAACTTGATCAAAGCCAGGGGTAACAATTTTGTCCAAGAAAATAGGTTTCTAATTCCTACTGATACACCACAGTATCTTATACACTGTCTTATGTTATAATTAAGTTTTAATTATATGCTACTTCAACTTAACATTTAAGCTAAAAATAATATTTAGAAAAAATTAGTTTTGAAATTACTTCACATTACTCATAAAATCACTGAAGTGTTAATGAGTTTCATACTGTACTAGACAGAGTATATGATATATAAGTGAACACATAATTTATAAAAGTAAATGTGGTGTTTGTATAAGATAAGAAAGACTACTTGCATAAATTATTTTAATAAATTGTAATTAAACAATTAAAATGAAAAAGCAAATTTATATAATTTAAATAAATGAATTGAAGTTATCCTTTCCTCTGCTTCTTAATTTTTGGTTTTTGGATATAGACCAAAAGTTAAGATTTCAGTGTTTAGCCTGAAGAGTTAGTAAACAACGAGGATGGGAATGGAGTCAGAAATGATGAGTAATATTAATCAACTTATAAATATTAACACTTACATTTTCTGCATATTTACTCCACTAGATCTTTTAACAGGTTATATAGATTGCTGAAACTTGACATTACTAATTGTTAAAATTACATTATAAAAATATTTGAAGAATATACAAATTTAATTTGTAAATTTAAAAATTTACAAATTTTTAAATAGTAGTAAGGAATAGAGAGATGGCTCTGCATGTAAGAGTACTGGGTGTTTTTCTCATGTTCTAGGTTCAATATCCAGCATCCACATGGTAGCTCAAAAATACCTGCAACTTTTGTTCCAGAAGATTCAGCTGTCATATGGCCTCTGCATGTACTTCATGCACACAGTGCACATATATACATGCAAAAATAATACTCATACAAATAACATATAAATAAATCTGTGAAAAAGAGTAAAAATCACATTTAAAGAATGTGAGTATAGAAATAATAGGTAATAAACTTGACAATTTTCTTGTATCAATTATTTACCATGATCCAAACTAATGTTAAAATTTTTGTAAGGGCCTACAAAATGTCTCAGTTGATAAATGTATGGCAGTGATGACCTGATTTTAATTCTTCACACCCATGTAGAAGCAAAAAGGAAGAATTAATTCTAAAATGTTGTTCTCTGAATTCTGCATGTGTGTTGTGGAATGTGCATATATACATACAAATATACACATTAATAATAAATATATAAAGATCCTATGCAGAATATTGTACTTTTTGTTTCATTCCTAATTTCTGAATACAGTGTTGAATAGTCATCAGGTCCTCATCAAAGAATGTTTTTGTTTTCTCTCTGATTTCCATCAGTAAAAAAAAAAAAATATTAGAAACATATTTATGCAATGACTAGCTAATCAGTCAACATCTGTCCTATGTGAGCCTGTAAGAGAACAAGGTCACCAAACTATCATTGCATAGAAGAGTTAATCTGACTGTGAATACCTAAGAGTACCTGGGCAATATTCCAAGAGCCACTGTGTAGGGGAGGAAAAAAGACAGAGTCAATGGATTCCAGAGTAAGTCATTGTGAAATGCTGACTCAACACAGCAGGAAGGACAAGTTTGATTTGCATTAAACGAAATAAGCAGAGATTGTCAGGGTACATCAGACACAGGAATAAAAGCAATATGAAACAGGGCACGAAAAATCAGAAAACAGAAATGGTGCTTGAGATTTTTTTGGTTTGTTTGTTTGTTCACTTTTGGTGGTGGTGGGGAAGCCCAAAGGGCTCTGCTACCAAGCACCAGAATTCCAAGCAAGTCATTGTAAAGACTTTGGAGATATGTGTGATAACTACCAGAAAATACAATACAGAATAATCCCATTTCCTTGTACAAACAGACTGTTCTTGTTCATTAAAGAAATCCTAAAATACAATACTGTTTTTGAACCACAATAGATACTTAATAAATATTTATTAAACATAAATATTAGTTGTCATCAATGAATTACCTCAGGGATGATCCCTCAATAGATACATACTTTTCTTCTCTGTCTTCATTCAGTTAGCTAAATAATTAAGACTAAGTTTTATATTTAATTCTTGTCCAACCAAGAATTTTCAATATCAGAAAAATTATAAAATATACAGAGAATGCTATATTAATGTTAAAATAGTGTGCTCTAAAAATGAACAAGAAACTTAACAGAATTATTCAGTCAGGCAGCTAGGTGAACATGTTAGCTGACTAATGCAGGACAGGGTCACATAAATGAGAATGAAGACCACAACAATCTAGCAAGAAAGAAGGGTAATTAGTAAAGCACAGAAATAAGAAATTCCAGATGTGAGAAACAGGTGATTATATAATTTTTGGAGGGAGTGACACACACTGAGTAGGGAATAATGGAAGAAATACAAGAAAGGCAGAATTTTAAAGTTTTGCAATGATTATCAAGAACAATTTTTAAGCCCTGCTACAAAATAGCTGACAGAAGAGCTATTGGGAAGAGCAAGATGGAAGCCAGAGTTGTTCATTGAAGAGTATTCTGATGAATTTTGCTAACCAACTTTATTTAGATTGAGAAATTCCCAGATTAGTAAAGTATACATTGCAGTTTGTCTATGAGGACATTTGTATACATTATTGATATTCAGGAAAACAGCTACAAGGACAAGGCTAGCCTTGAATGTGAATAGAAAGAACCATGCAATAGATGTCTATATGAAACAAAAATGATTTTTAAAAGGAGACCAGATACTGTGTAAAAGTTTTATTTTCCAGAGTGTGTGCCTCTGTTGCTGCTGCTATTGCTTATGGATATCAGACTCAAGGTTCATTAGTTATTCAACACAGGTTTATAGGAATATATCTTCAGGGAGCTTTCAAGCCTTTGGGAACCAACTGGAACTGCATAGTTACTTCTTCCTGTTCTACAGCTTTCAGATTCTTGTAGTGAGAAAGTATTGGGTTGTCTGGGTCTGGAACATCCAGACTGCCATTATTAGATACCAAGCCTCCTAATCTATATCTGTCTGTTTCTCTCTCTCTCTCTCTCTCTCTCTCTCTCTCTCTCTCTCTCTCTCTCATCTCTCTCATATATTTAGTATTCAGATATTTGAGTACTTTGCCCCTGCTGGGTGGTTGGGGAGGTAGAGGATGCATGACTCTTCTGAAGAAGTATGTCACTGGAGGTAGGCTTTTCACTTTTAAAGCCATGTGTCATTCCCAGTTTCTAGTGTCAGCTTCATGTCTATGGTTCAGAATGTGAGTGCACAGCTTGCTGCTCCAAACAACTTGCCTGCCACCTGCAGCTTCTATTTACAATCATGGGCTCTAACATTCTGTAAGCCCATGGAAACCCTTGCTTCTATATGTTCCTTTTATCATGTTTTTTTTTTTTTTTTCAAAATAATTTTTGAGATTGTATTTTTATATTTATTTATTTTAATTTTATTTAACTTTTTTTTACAATCCAGATTTTATCTCCCTCTCAGTCCACCCTCTGACTGTTCCAAATTACATACTTCCTCCCCAAGACTATCTCCACGAGCATGTCCCCACCCTTCTACCCCCTACACCACCAGCCCTCCCTATTCCCTGAGGCTTCCAGTCTCTTGAGGGTTAGGTGCATCTTTGATAACTGAGTTCAGACCCAGCGGTCTTCTGCTGTATATGTGTTGGGGGCATCAAATCAGCTGGTGTATGCTGCTTGTTTGGTGGTCCAGTGTCAGAGAGATCTCCGGGGTCCAGGTTAGTTGAGACTGCTGGTCCTCCTATAGCACCGCCCCCCCTCCTCAGCTTCCAGCTTTTCCCTAATTCAACCACAGGGGTCAGCAGCTTCTGTCCATTGGTTGGGTGTAAATATCTGCCTCTGACTCTTTCAGCTGCTTGTTAGGTCTTTCCGAGGGCTGTCATGATAAGCCACTGTTTATAAGTACACCATAGCATCAGTAATAGTGTCAGGCTTGGTTGCTTCCCCCTGAACTTGATCCCAATTTGGCCTGTAACTGGACCTCCTTTTCCTCAGGCTCTTCTCTACTTTTGTCCCCAAAGTTCTTCAGACAAAAACAATTGTGGGTCAGAGTTTTTGAGTGTGGGATGGCAACCCCATCCTTCACTTGATGCCCTATCTTTCTACTGGAGGTGGACTCTATAAGTTTCCTCTCCCCACTGTAGGGCATTTCATCTAATTATCTCAACTCCCAGGTCTCTGGTACATTCTGGAGGGTCTCCCCACTTCCTACCTCCTGAGGTTTCCTAGTTCCATTCTTTCTGAGGACCCTCGGGGATTCAATCCTTTCCCCCAACCCAATACCTGATCATATTTACCTCTTCTCCTCCCTGTCCCCTTTTCCACCCAGGTCGCTCCCTCCCCCCTCCTGTGATTGCTTTCTTCTCCCTCCCAAGTGGGATTGATTGATTCCTCACTTGAGCTCTTCAGCTTCTTGACCTTTTTGAGTTCTGTGGATTGTATCCTGGATATTCTGTACTTTTTTGGATAATATCCACTTATTAGTGAGTACATACCATGCATGCCCTTTTGAGTCTGAGTTACCTCACTCAGATGTTTTCTAGTTCCATCCATTTACCTGCAAAACTCAGGATATCCTCATTCTTAATAGCTGAGTAGTATTCTATTGTATAAATAAACCACATTTTCTGTATTCATTCTTCTGTTGTGGGACATCTGGATTGCTTCCAACTTCTGGCTATCACAAAAGAGGCTGCTATGCACATAGTGGAAAACATGTCCATGTGGCACAGTAGGGAATCTTCTGGGTGCATGCCCATGAGTGGTATAGCTAGATCTTCAGGTAGATCTATTTCCCATTTTTCTGAAGAATCGGCAGATCGATTTCTAGGATGGTTGTACCAGTTTGCAATCCCACCAGCAATGGAGAAGTCTTCCTCTTTCTCCATATCCTCACCAACTTGTGCTGTCACCTGATATTTTTATCTTAGCCATTCTGATTGGTGTAAGAGAGAACCTCATGGTCATTTTGATTTGCATTTCCCTGATCACTAAGGACTTTGAACATTTCTTTAAGTGCTTCTCAGCCATTCAAAATTCCTCTGTTGTGAATTCTCTGTTTATTTCTATACCCTATTTTTTGATTGGATTGTTTTTTTCTTTTCTTTTCTTTTCTTTTTTTTTAGATAGCTTCTTGATTTCTTTATACATTTTGGATATTAGCCCTCTATTGGATGTGGTATTGGAGAAGTTTTTTTTCCCCCAATCTGTAGGTTGCCGATTTGTCTTATTGACTATGTACTTTGCCTTACAGAGGCTTTCCAATTTAATGAGGTCCCATTTATTAATTCTTGATCTTAACTATGAGCCATTGGAGTTCTGTTTAGGAAATTGACCCCTGTGCCAATGAGTTCAAGGCACTTTCCAACTTTCTCTTCTATTAGATTCAGTATATTTGGTTTTATGTTGATGTCCTTGATACACTTGGACTTGAGCTTTGTGCAAGGTGACAAATATGGATCTGTTTTCATTTTTCTACATACAGGATGTCAATTGGACCAGTGCCATTTATTGGAGATGATTTCATTTTTCCATTGTATATTTTTGGCTTCTTTTTCAAAGATCAAGTGTCTGTAGGTATGTGGTTTTATTTCTGGGTCTTCTGTTCTATTCCATTGAGCAATATCTGTCTCTGTACCAAAACCATGCAGTTTTTCTCACTATTTCTTTGTAATATAGCTTGAGGTCAAGGAATGGTGATTCCTCTAGAAGTTATTCTAGAGGTAAGAATCATTTTTGCTATTTTGTTGTTGTTTCTTCCCATGTCTTTGAAGAGTTTTGTAAGAATTTTGATTGCGATTGTGTTGAATCTGTAGATTGTATTTGGTAGGATGGCCATTTTTACTATGTTAATTTTGCCAATCCATGAGCATGGGAGATCTCTCCATTTTCTGAGGTCTTCCTCTATTTCTTTCTTGAAAGACTTAAAGTTCTTGTCATACAGATCTTTCACTTGTTAGGTTAGAGGTACCCCACGATATTTTATAATATTTGTTGCTATTGTGAAGGGAGTGGTTTCTAAAATTTCCTTTTCAGCCTGTTTGTCATTTGTATAAAGGAAGACTTCTGATTTGAGTTAATTTTATTTTACTTTTTTATAATTTTATTTTTTATAATAAAATTTAATTGTTAGAAAATTTTAGAGAAATATTGCATATAACAGAACAGTTTACCAACAAGTACCAAACTATAAATTATGCATAAAATTTTATCTAGTAAACTTATTTCTAGGAAGTTATGTTGACAAAAATATGGATGTACTGTGGGATATCTATCACAGTATTATGTACCATGGTAAATTATGAAAAACATGTCAAAATTAAATACAGAATTAATAAATTATGAAATTACTTGTATACATTTCTATAATAATTAAAATGCTATTTCTTAGACTAAAAGTTTAGAAAGTAATATTATCATCATCTTATACTTTCACATTATAAATGTGATTAAAATAAATTAAATCACTTTTTAAAAACATTATGCAATTGGAAATTATTTCTGACAGATCAAATTTTACTGTTTTATAGGCCATTCTTTTTTCTTTTTTAGTTTTTTTTTTTTTGATACTTTACCTTTCAAATGTTTTCCCCTTTCCAGCTCTTCCCTTTGGAAACCCCCTATCCCATCCCCCCTCCCCCTACTTCTATGAGGGTATTCCCACACCCACTCACTCCTGGTTTCCCTCCCTGGCATTCCCCTATACTGGGGCATTGAACACGCTCAGGCCCAAGGGTCTCTCTTCCCACTGATGGCCAACAAGGCCCTCCTCTGCCACATATGTGTCTAGCACCATGGGTCACTCCATGTGTATTCTTTGGTTGGTGGTCCGATCTCTGGGAGCACAAGGGGGCACGGTCTGGCCAGTTAACACTATTGCTCCCTCCATGGGTCTTCAAACTCCCTCAGGTCCTATAGTCCCTTCTCCAACTCCTCCATCTGGGGCCCCATGCTCAGTCCAACGGTTGCTCTGAATTGAATCTTGGGTATTCTGAACTTGTGGGCTAATATCCACTTATCAGTGAGTACATGCCGTGTTTGTTCTTTTGTGACTGAGTTACTTCACTCAGGATGATATTTTCAAGTTCTATCCATTTGTCTGGGAATGTCATGAAGTAACTGTTTTTAATTGCTGAGTAGTATTCCATTGTATAAATGTACCACATTTTCTGTATCCAGTCCTCTGTTGAGGGACATCTGGGCTGTTTCCAGCTTCTGGCTATTATAAATATGGCTGCTATAAACATAGTGGAGCATGTGTCCTTATTACATGTTGAGGCATCTTCTGGGTTTATGCCAAGGAGAGGTATAGCTGAGTCCTCAGGTAGTATTATGTCCAATTTTTTGAGGGTCCACCAAACTGATTTCCAGAGTGGTTGTACCAGATTGCAATCCCACCAACAATGGAAGAGCGTTCCTCCTTCTCTACATTCTCGCCAGCACCTGCTGTCACCTGAGTTTTTGATTTTAGCCATTCTAACTTGGTGGGGTGGAATCTCATGGTTGTTTTGATTTGCATTTTCCTGATGACTAGGGATGTTGACCATTTCTTTAGGTGCTTCTCAGCCCTTTGAATTTCCATAGTGGAGAATTCTCTATTTTGTTTTGTTCCCCATTTTTTGATAGGATCTTTTTGGTGCTCTGGAGTCTAACTTCTTGAGTTCTTTGTATATATTGGATATCAGCCCTCTATCAGATGTAGGATTGGTAAAGATCTTTTCCCAATATGTTGGTTGGTCTTTTGTCTTATTGACAGTGTCGTTTTTCTTACAGAAGCTTTGTAATTTTATGAGGTCGTATTTGTTGACTCTTGATCTTAGAGCATTAGCTATTCATATTCTGTTCAGGAACTTTTTCCTTGTGCCTGTGTGTTTGAGACTTGGAAAGGAAGAAATAAAAATATCACTATTTGCAGATTATATGATCGTATGTTTAAGTGACCCAAAAAACTCTACCAGAGAACTGCTACAGCTTAAAAACAACTTTAGTAAAGTGACTGGATAAAAAAATAACTGAAACAATCAGTAGCATTCTTATACTCAAAGAGTAAACAGGCTGAGAAAGAAGTTAGGGAAATGACTCCCTTCACAATAGTCACAAACTATATAAAGTATCTTGGTGGGACTCTAACCAAATAAGTGAAAGATCTGTATGACAAGAACTCATGTCTCTGAAGAAAGAAATTGAAGAAGACCTCAGAAGATCGAAAGATCTCCCATGCTTATGGACTGACAGCATTAAATTAGTAAAAATGGCCATCCTGCCGAAAGCATTCTACAGAGTCAATACAATCCCCATCAAAATTCCAACTCAATTCTTTATAGACTTAGAAATAGCAATTCTCAGCTGGGCAGGGGTGGTGCACACCTTTAATCCCAGCACTTGGGAGGCAGAGGCAGGTGGATCTCTTAGTTTGAGGCCAGCCTGGTCTACAGAATGAGTTCTAGGATAGCCAGTGCTACACAGAGAAACCCTGTCTTGGATAAGAAAAAAGAAAAAAAGAAAGAGAAAAGAAAGAAATAGCAATTCTCAAATTCATTTTGAATAACAAAAAAAACCAGGTTATCAAAAATTATTCTCAACAATAAAAGAATTTCTGGGAGAATCAGCATCCCTGACCTCAAGCTGTACTACAGAGCAATAGTGATAAAAACTGCATAGTATTGGTACAGTGACAGGCAGGTAACTCAATGGAATAGAATTGAAGACCCAGAAATCAACCCACAAACTACGGTCACTTGATCTTTGACAAAAGATCTAAAACCATCCAGTGGAAAAAAGACAGTATTTTCAACAAATGGTGCTGGCTCAACTGGAGGTCAACATGTAGGAGAATGCAAATTGATCCATTCGTATCTCCCTGTACAAAGCTCAAGTCCAAGTGGATCAAGGACCTGCATATAAAACCAGATACACTGAATCTAATAAATGACCATTCATTTTTTATTCCTTTGAATTGTCAAAGGAAAGTTGACTTCAGTCAAAATATCACACATAACCTAATCTCATAAATCACAGTTAAATTTTACTTCTTTTCAGTAGACTTTTAAAAATCTTCCTACAGTCACACTCAATTAGAAATAAGTTGACAATTCCTGACTAAATTCAGAGAAAAGAAATACTAGTCTTTAAAAATATACTGGACTCACCTCCCTAAGGTAAACATAAGATTCAATTACCTCCAATTTTCTCCCTTGAAGATATGCTACCTTCCACTCTGAGCAAACAGCAACAGTACTTTGCATTTTCCAAGGCTATTACACTGAGACTCATCAGATACCTTTAACACTTTCTAACATTACCCCTTAAATATTTCTAGTTTTGTAGTGACTATTTCTATAAAGAATGAAGTGTGGGAATTTTTTCAGGACATTTATGATTGTTAATTAATCCACAGATGTAGAAAATAAAAGAATTCAAAGTATTAGCAACAAATAAAATTGTAACATTGTACTTTGGTAAAATTCTATAAAATAGTAATCATTTCAATTATAATCACTGGTTAAGTGTGCTTTAGGAAAAAAAAATCCCTTGAAACCTATCTATCCTTCTGAGTATGTCACTTGTCTGAACTGTGCCACACTTGATTATTTTACACATGTATTATTATTATATATCCTGCTATTTTTAGAGCACAGATATTCAGAATTGAGAGTTCATCTTGGTAGATTATTTTTTGACTAGCATGAAGCTTCCTTCCTTATCTTTTTTGATAACTTTTGGTTGAATGTTGATATTATTCGATATTAGAATAGCTACTCCAGCATGTTTCTTGGGACCATTTGTTTAGAAAATGGTTTTTCAACCTTTTAAACTGAAGAAGTGTCTGTTTTTTTTTTCACTGAGGTGCATTTCCTGTATGCAGCAAAATGCTGGGTCCTGTTTACTTGTCCAATCTGTTAGTCTATGGCTTAATATTGGGGAATTGAGTCCATTGATATTAAGAGATATTAAGGAATACTTATTGTTGATTCCTGTTATTTTTGATGTTATTTTTATATTTGTGTGGCTCTCTTCTTTTGGGTTTGTTGAGAGAAGATTACTTTCTTGCTTTTTCTAGAGTGTAGTTTCCCTTCCCTCCTTGTATTGGTGTTTTCCATCTATTATCCATTGTACAGCTGGATTTGTGGAACGATATTGTGTAAATTTGGTTTTGATATAGAATATGTTGTTTTCTCTGTCTATGGTAATTGAGAGTTTTGCTGTGTATAGTAGTCTGGGCTGACATTTGTGTTCTTTTAGGGTCTGTATGAGATCTGCCCAGTATCTTCCAGCTTTCATAGACTCTAGTGAGAAGTATGTTGTAATTCTGATAGGTCTGCCTTTATATATTACTTGACCTTTTCCCCTTACTGCTTTTAAAATTCTATCTTTGTTTGGTGCATTTGGTGTTTTGATTATTATGTGATGGGTGGAATTTCTTTTCTGGTCCAGTCTATTTGGAGTTCTGTAGTCTTCTTGTATGTTCATAAGCATCTCTTTCTTTAGGTTAGGGAAGTTTTTTTCTATAATTTTTGTTGAAGATATTTACTGGCCCTTTAATTTGGAAATCTTTGCTCTCTTCTATACATATTATTCTCCGGTTTGGTCTTCTCATTGTGTCCTGGATTTCCTGGGTGTTTTGTCTGAGGAGCTTTTTTATTTTTGCATTTTCATTGACTGTTGTGTCAATGTTTTCTATGGTTATCTTCTGCACCTGATATTCTCTCTTCTATTTCTTTTATTCTGTTGGTGAATCTTGTATCTCTGACTCCTGATCTATTTCCTAGGTTTTCTAACCCCCAGGTTGTCTCCTGTCTTAGTCAGGGTTTCTATTCCTGAAAAAACATCATGACCAAGAAGCAAGTTGGGGATGGAAGGGTTTATTCAGCTTCTACTTCCAATTGCTGTTCATCACTAAAGGAAGTCAAGACTGGAACTCAAGCAAGTCAAGAAGCAGGAGCTGATGCAGAGGCCATGGAGGAATGCTGCTTACTGGCTTGCTTGCTTTTCCTGGCTTGCTCAGCTGGCTTTCTTATGGAGCCCAAGACTACTAGCCCACAGATAGTATCACTCACAAGGGGCCCTCCCCCCTTGGTCACTAATTGAGAAAATACCTTACCACTGGATCTCATGGAGGCATTTTCTCAACTGAAACTCCTTTCTCTGTGATAACTCCAGCTTGTGTTAAGTTGACACACAAAACTAGCCAGTACATCTCCCTTTGTAATTTTTTTATTGTTACAATTTCCATTTTTAGATCCTGAATGGTTTTGTTCATTTCCTTCACTTATTTTATTGTGTTTTCCTTTAATTCTTTAAGGGATTTTTGTGTTTCCTCTTTAAGAGATTTTACATGTTTACCTGTGTTGTCCTGTATTTCTTTAAGGGAGTTATTTATGTCCATCTTAATGTCCTCTATCATAGTAGTGAGAAGTGATTTTAAAACTGAATCTTGCTTTTCCAGTGTTATGGTGTATCCAAGACTTGCTATGGTGGAAGAATTGGGTTCTTATGATGCCAAGTAACCTTGGTGTCTGTTGCCTATCTTCATAAACTTGCCTCCTTCCATCTGGTTATCTCTAGTGCTACCTGCCTTCCCTACATCTGAATGGAGCCTGTCGTTTCTGTGATCCTGGCTGTGTAAGAGCTCCTCAGAGCCCAGCTGACTCTGGGATCTTGGGATCCTATGATCCTTGTTGTGTCAGAGTTCCTGGAAGTCAAATTGCCACTTAGACCCTGAGATCCTGGTGTGACCAAGCTCCTGGGATCCTATGATCCTGTGATTCTGGGCACGTTAAAGCACCTGGGATTGGAGCTTCCTCTGGATGTTGTGGGACTGGCCTTAGGAGTTCGTGCCCAAGGTCTGCACAGGGCACCAGCCCAGACCATGGCATTGGTTGGGCAGGGTTCCTGGGTCGCTGGATCCAGCTGGTCCCAGTTACTCCCAGATGTTGTGTCCTCACCTCTGATCCTATGATCCTGGGCATGTTAGAGCACCTGGGAGTGGAGCTTCCTCTGGATGTTGTGGGATTGCTTGTGGAGTTTGTGCCCAAGGTAAATAGGGCACTGGCCCAGATTAGAAGGAACCCATGGAACTGGCCAGGGAGAGTTACTGGGTCCCTAGCTCCAGCTAGCCCCAGTTATTCCCAGTGTTGGGACAGATGTTGTGTCCTCCTCATCTCTGATTCTATGATCCTCGGTGTATTAGAGTGCCTGGGAATGGAGCTTCCTCTGGGTGTTGTGGGACTGACTGTGGAGTTTTCACCCTAGGTCGGCTCAGGCACCAACCCAGACTGGAAGGAACCTGTGGCACTGGTTGGGTGGGTTTCGCGAGTCCCTGGATCCCACTGGTCCTAATTATTCCTGGTTTTGGGACAGATACTGTGTCCTCCTCACCTCCTCACCTTTGATCATGAGAGTTTTCTTGAGTTAATTTTATATCCAGCCACTTTCCTGATGTTTATCAGCTACAGAAGTTTTCTTGCAGAATTTTTGTGGTTGTGTATGTATACTACCATATCATCTGCAAATAGTGATACCTTTACTTCTTCTTTGCCAATTTGTATCCATTTGATCTCTTTTTGTTTTCTGATTGTTCTAATTACACCATTTATTTCTTTTTCTTTCCTCCAAACTCTCCTATATACACCCCATGGCCTCTTTTTCACCAATTGTCATAATAGGTCTATAGGTATTTGTATGTACATGTTTCTTATTAAATATAATATGTTGAGTCCATAAAATGTTACTTGTATAAATGCTTTCAGGGCTGATCATTTAGTGCTGGACAACCAGTTATTATCTTCTTCCTTTGGGAGGATATCACATCAAATAAAAGTTACTAGTAAAGAAGTTGGTGCCAGGAAATGGGATAGTGTTTTGATAGACCTAACTATGCAGCTTTGGAGGAATATTGAAGAGTTTGTAACTTTGGGCTATAAAAATGGTTGAATACTGTAAATAGAGCTTAATGGGACATCCTAATTAGAATCTGGAAGACAGTAATGCTGAAAGCCATGCAGAATGTAAAAACCTGACTGATGATCTTTCAGAGGAGACCAATATTATCAACTCCACAGGAGACCATCCTATATTTTGGCAAATATGTGTCTTCTTGCTTCTGTTGTCCTAAGAACTTGCCCAAGGCTAAATTTAAATATAATGCTATAATTTTTCAGTCAGAGTCTTCAATATGGCTTAATATTGACTTTGCCACATTGTTATTAATCATCACTCATTTGCAGATCTACAATGAAAAACAGCAATTGAAGTATAAATAAATACAGCAGCTACGGTTTGAAGAAAAAACAACAATGTTGAAACCAAGTTTTGTGCTAAAATGATAAGGAGATTATGGTGAAGTGTGATCTGCATTGGAATAAAGAGAAGTCTAACCACAGTGTAAGATACCACCAAGCAAATCTACTAAGTTGTGAAAGAATGCATAAGACATTTTCTGATCCTATAAAACAACAAAAAATATAAGCTTTTGCAAATGTCA
Source organism: Rhynchomys soricoides (assembly GCA_019843965.1). Lineage (NCBI taxonomy): Eukaryota > Metazoa > Chordata > Mammalia > Rodentia > Muridae > Rhynchomys > Rhynchomys soricoides. The sequence goes on along the minus strand of JADRCH010007664.1, from coordinate 4,550,379 downwards.
ATAGGTCAGGGGTGCATCCCTAGCTGGCATCAACACTGGCACTGTCATGCACATGGTTCTAGCTTTAGAATCATAAAGGATGCAAGAGTAAGGAGGTACCTACACTTTCAGAAAGTTGCTGAGGCCAAGCAACCTTTAGCAGGGAAGGAAGTTCCTGTATGAAGGTTCTGTGAGAAGAGTCCTAAGAAGCCATTGTGCAAAGCTGTGAAAGTAAATCTGAGGTTGCATTGGAGGCCTAAAATGGCAATGCCAGTGCTATGAGACTTATGCCAAGAAAAGCTGCATAAAATGTATGAAACCAATGCTGACAAGATGCATGTTAAAGGTAGCAAAGCTGGAGAAAGAGAACCATCTAAGCCATTACCATCAGTCCCACATGGTGGAAAGAGAAACTCCTGCTAGTTGTCTTCTGACCTCCATACATGAGCAATGACATGAACATGTGTATGCACACACACAAAGTCCTAAATTGTTGCAATAAAATTTAAGAAAATAGATTTAGTTACTTTTCCTGGTTTTGTTTTAACTTGTTGCATTTCCACTGATCACATATAAACATTGATGGTACTCATATTATCAAATATAGATTTGAATAGTATAATCTCTGTCTTGGTGGGGACAGAATGACATGTTTCCTGTCGCTGGTACAATTGGTTTATTCTTACTTGTTTTTATTTCTCCTTCCAGTCTCCATCAATCAAGTCAACCACTCAGTAACCTCACTCATGGTCAACATTTGCACCCTCAAACATTAAAAAAAAGGGGAGATGTCAGTCTTGTATTGTTGGCATCAGGACCTCAGAAACCAGTGACATCACACCTTGGTGACCCCACGACCCACACACCTGTTGCCAAGGCAACAGCTACCATATTCCCAGAATCCACTCCGCCCACCTCCCAACTTTACCTGTGTCTATGTCACTATCCATTTATAAAAGGAAGACCCCTCTGATCTCTCTCTCTCTCTCCTCCTCCTCCTTTCTCTTTTCACCTCCACCTTCCTCCCCACCCCCCCGTCAATAAACCCCACATAGAACTGTTTGGTCTGGTATGATCTTTCTGGAGCTGTGTGACCATCACATTAGTGTCGTGACTCGGATCTAGTAACTGCAGGCTTACATCCCACCTCAGCCACCATGAGAGATCCACATTCCCTAGCTCAGAAGAACCTGTAAGATCCCATTACCACTGATCACAGTGACTGTCCATGGACCCAGGGGAGAGTTTTTGAGCTCTGTGCTACCCCTGTGCTGCCCTGACCCCTGTTTAAGAACTTATTCCTTTAGGTGAGACATTCCTCTTTCCTTTTGAGACAGTTTCTTTCTCATGGCTGAGAATTGTAGGCTGGCCTAGACAACTGCTCTCTCAGGAACACCAACTCTGAGTGTTAGTCCCCAGCCCCCACATGTCTCACCCTTGGGTCAGTCCATAGTTTAGACTTCCCCTCCCCCCTCCCTCATTTGCAGCCTGCTGCTGCAGCTACTAGTTCAGCAGCAACCTGAGAAGCAGGTCTGACCACGACCCCTGTTAGGAACCCTACTTGCTGCCCTCCCCCCCTCTGGCTCTTGGCTCTGCATCTGTCTCACCTGTACTGGCAGTTACATGCTTGGTTCCCTCAGCCCGCTCACACTTCGCAGGTCTTTGATCCCTGATCACATTTCCACCTCCCCACCTTCCAGAACACAAGAAGGACCCCCTCTCTTTCTCCCTCCCTCTTTTTCTTCCTCTCTGCCCAGGACTAATAAAGTGAGTGCTAGTGGTGCAGTCCACAACAAGAATAACACGCCATAACCACATTGCTAGGATATGGAACACACGTTTCAGGAGCTTCCTTTTCCTTGCCCACCACAGGCTCCAACAGCCAGGAGTGCTGAGCTGATACTTTCAACCAAGAGTAGGAAGTCTAGCCCCAAGCCCAGACCAAAATTAACACACCACAGCCACTGCCCTCTGTGGCCACTGCAGCTTGCAAGTCACAACCCTGTTCACCCCCTCCCTGGCTGAGCCTGGTGTCTCAATTGCATGCATACATGCTTGTGTGCCAGCCTGCCTCTCGCTCCAAAGTTTAGCCATTCTCACGGCTTGCCTGCCAGCACAGTTTGATCTCAAGCCACTGCTATTAGCTCTTATTCTGGTCCTAGACAAATGTTTCTTCGCTAATACAAAAATGCACTTTCCTCTACCTACACAACCTGTCAAAGTTACTTAAGATTCTCATCCCTATTTTGATAGATTTTTACTACTGCTATTAAATTCTATTCAATTATAACCAATCTATATCGCCCTCAATCCTGTCAGAAGTTTATTAATTGTCAAGTTTAAAACAGACAGCATTCCCAAAGTCTTTAACAGTTGCCTCAAGATGGTAGATGATCTCAGAAGATGTAGACACAGCTACAGGATACTGCCTAGATTGTGATATGACAATCATTGAAAACACAGTGGACAAAACTGGATACTCTGAGTCAAGTGTATTGGCTAAACCAAGGTAAACCACTTCTCTTGTCACAAGTATCCATTCTACAGAGAAAAAGTCCAGTCTTCTGCATTTGAAACCCTGACTGACCACACAAGTTGCCATAGAGACCAGGGAACTACAGACTAGTGGACACTGTCATTATTTAAATAGATTTAAATAACTAATAACTGATAGATTTTTGTTTATTTCTCAGACTTCTGACTACATTGACAACTAAGCTTTCACAGATGTAATCTGTTATCTCCTTACCTAAACTCAGTTTCCGTTAATTAAATGCTTCACATTTCCTCTTCTTGCTATGCCACTGTCCCAATATTACCTGATTCCCTATAAATTTGCCTAAATCTAATACAGCATTCCACTATACAATCCAACATTTTAATCACAAATCTGTTTCACAAAAGTCTCATCTTAAAGACTGCTCATGTTATTAACTCATGTTGTTATCTTTTTTGTAAATTTACAAGCTACAGAAAATCCAGTCAGATCTACCTCTCATGGACTAAATAGACTCCATCCAGATAACTGCCCAAAGTTCCCACTTACTACCTATTCCAAAAGATGTGATTCCTCTGGGTTTCAAATGTATATCTTAAGAAAGAAAAATTCTTTCTCCCAAACATACTTAATATATTTCTCTACCTATAATAATGTGTTTCAACATCTTGTCAAGTCCAGGTGCTTACTATATCCAGGACAGCTCCAGAGAAGCAACAGTCAGATGCTCCAATCTCCTCTCAGACACAGACGCTTCTACTGGACCTGTTCCTTCTGACCTACCCTCAGACAGCTCCACAGACCCTGGACATCAAGGAAACAGCCAACTCTCCTACGACTGAACAAATATCCCCCACTAGGTTCCTCGGAGACATGTCACATCCCATGCCAGCATGAGGCAGTCAGATATCACAATGACCCTATTCCTGCTTTGACATTGCCTCTTTCTAATTTTTCTTTTTAATTGAACCAAATTGGGGCGATGTTAGCATTCTGTCTAAACTCCACCCCACAGTTACCTGGCAACAGCCAGGTAGGCCTGACCCACTATAAAAGGGGGTGCTTGCCCCCTCCTCCCTCTCTTTCTTCTCTTGCCTTTATCTTGCCTCTCCTAAACATTTATTGTTTTACATTATTATTTATTCATTTATTTTCTAGATAGGATCTCATCTGTCTCAAACTGGCTTTAAATTCACTATGTAGCCAAGAGTGATCTTGAAGTCTTGATAAATGAGTTTTAACCTCTCAAATTCTTGATTAAGAGCATGCACTAGTGCTCCTGGTTCATGTGGTATTGGGGATCAAACACAAGGTTCCCTGTTATGCTAGACAAGCACTCTACCAACTGAAGTATTTTGCTTGTTCTAAATTTTCTGTTTTTAATCCCACTCTTTATGTGATGCTCTGTTGGTTTGTTGACATTGGTATATGCAAGAAAATGTACAAATGCATACAAGAAAGAATCTAAAAGATTAAGAAGGACATGCACATTGAAATGAGTCATAGAAGACCTGCAGACTAATTATAATGAAAATTAAGTGTTTGTCAGGAAACATATTTTACTAATATAAGTATTTTACGGTGGACTTGTTTTAAAATTTCCTATTTCTTAACACACACACACACACACACACAAATACACACACACACACACAAACACACAGAGAGAGAGAGAGAGAGAACACTCTTTGAGAACATTTGATTTTATCCTACTTTTCTTTGATGTGTCCTAACAAATTATCTCATAAATCTTTTTATTTATTACTTTGTATAGGATAGTATATGAGTTTGTGTATATATGGCAGTGGTGTGTGTGTGTGTATGTGTGTGTATGTGCTTGTGCATGCACATTTGGAGGCCAAAACTTAATTTAAAGTACATTTCCTATCTCATTGTCTACTTTGTTTTTATTTTTTATGTGTAGCATTTTCACTGAACTAGAGACTCATCATATCAGCTAAAATGACTGACTTCTGACCTTTGAGAATCCTCATGTCTTCACTCCCTAAAAGTGTGAGGAATATAGGCGAGACACATTTAAGATGCATTATTTCTTTGCATTTAATGATCTAACAAGTTTTAACTATAATAAAATATCTTTTCTAAATTTAATGATATTCTCCATTTAGTAATGTGAAATATTTATCTAATTTTAAACCTTAAATCAATTTTAAATGTAATTCCATGCATATTTGAGAACCTAATACATACAGTGAATATGTAAACGGACATAGACAAAAAATGGTTATGTGATCCAATACCTATGATGAGAGAATGTATTTGTGGAAGGCCAAATGAGTACAAGGTAGAAATACTAAAAGATTTACTGCAATAGAAATCTGGGCATGTAGTTTGAGACCAGAATTTGGAGAACCTTAGATTCTTACATCAGGATTAAGAGTTTATTACTGAGTCAACAAAGAGTCACTGAAGGTTTTAGGGAAAGTATCATGGTTTAAGTCATTTTGAAAATGTAACTCTGATAGCAATTTGCAGTTAGAAATGAATAGAACACTTAGGAAGCCATTTCAGATTCTAGAGACCATTTGTTTAGTCAACATATTTAAAATTATATATATATATATATATATATATATATATATATATACACACACATACAATAAAGAGATGATAGAGACAAAAAATAGACTTTCGTAGGAAATAGTTTATTAGGAAAATGGAGTGCAATTAGATTTTCTAAAATGTCTCCTGTCATCATGAGAATCAAACTTTCAATATATCCCAAACATTTGTTTTTCTGCAATCCCAAGTTTTCACCATCAGTAACATTTTGAACTGAAATTTATAGGCATGTTTTGAAAAATTTAATGTATCCCCGTGAAACTACATTGATAAAATTTTCTTCATGAAAGATTTCCATGATGTCTGTATGACTCACTTCATTAAAATCTATCTTCAGAATCTGTACTGTCTTACCTATAATCCTTCATTAAACACCAAGCTGTGACACACAGTCCTTATGCAAGTGCTGTTTGCCACTGAGTTATCTCATCAGCCTAAGGCTCTGATGGTTCATTTCCTGAGAGAACATCACTTGAAAACTAAGAACCATTACATTATTCACTCTGATAACCTCTTAATCCATCAATCTACAAAAACATTAATCCATTCATTAGTACAGACCTTTTATGATAAAATCTCACGCCAAAAAGTGTTTAGGGAACAAAGTTTCCAAAATTGGGTGACACAGTTTAACCACAGTCCTGCATAATTTTAGATAAGACAATTTCTGCATGTTGCTGAGGTTAGCTGCCTAAATTTGAGCAGAAGGATGCTCTGAAATAGTTGATAAAATTATGTAAAATTGGTACTGTGCCTGGCACATCATTGAGTTGTCGGTGTGGTTTGCTTTTAACCAGTGAGATATGGATAGAAGAATCCAAAGCAAGATTTTAAGAAATTCAAGTCTGCAGACATTTTTCTACTATAATGTTATGATTTTTTTTTGTTAGAAGAGTGCTGCTAATGCTGCTTTCTCAACAGAGATTACTTAATGAAACATGTGGAACAGAACTAAACTTGAAGCAGATGTTGCTTAGCAGGTGACAATCCTGGTCACCAGCTGATGTGAGCATGATGACATGTGTTCAATTCTGAGAACTTTCCTCTGATCTTTATATGCATGCCAAGGTAGATAAGCACACACACACACACACACACACACACACTACAACTAAAAAAAAATTTAAAAATGAACATAAATTTTGAAATCCTCATATGACATACAATATGAAAAAGAGACTTGTTGCATCTTGTGTAGAACTTTAAGAAAATAGGACTCTTTTCAATTTTTTTTTTAGATTGTGTATATGTGGATATTTTATCTTCATGTATATCTGCACTGTGTATAAGCATGGTGCCTTTGGAGGTCAGAAGAGTGCATCAAAGCTCCTAGAACTTGAATTACCAATAGCGGTGATCTAGCATGTGGGTGTTAAGAATCAAACTCGGGTCCTTTGTAAGGACAGCCAGTGCTCTTATCTACTCAACCATCTCTCCAACTTCTAATCTTTGTTATTTTTAAAGTATTTTTATGAAGTATTCTTGTAATAGTTTGTAAATTATAAGAGTACTTGATTTACTGTTAGCTAACGCTATCTTGAACAAAATGTAAAATGTGCATACTGGTTTATTAGACAATATTTCAAATACTTTTAAAGCCAGAATAGATTCCATGATTATGAACAGCAAGATGAGTTAAATCTGGTTACCCTCCTCATTAAAAATACTTGAAAATATGGCAAAGTAATGGGTGGAGACATTGAGTCATACAAAAAAGTACACCGAACCTTACAAAGACTGTATTTCATAAGCCTTGATAAAGTTTGTGGAATGAAAATATTTATACTGAAATTTGCAAAAATAAAATAATTTCATTAGAATGTACTACTTTATAGAAATCAAGGCACTGAATTCTACAAATAACTATTTTTTTTTAAAAAAAAAATTAGTAGCCAATGTGGGAATAAAACTACAGACACACTTCTTGTGTTAGTCAAACTCAAATTCACATCCTGTCTCAGTGTGTTTGCTGTCCCAAGCACACTCTATAGATCAAGGATAAGTGTGTCTTCTCCAGACACTTGAAAACAACCAAACAAACAATCTCAAAGATGTAAAGAAAATCAATTCATTGATTTAACAGTTTTCTGTCTCATAGAAAATACCAGTTAAGTACTTTTTCTATCCTCATTCCTATTCAAAGAGAAAGGATGCCAAAACCTCAAGGATTTGTATACATGTTTTGATAACTACTCTTGTGAGTACTTGTTAATTATGGCTCTTAAATTAAAAAAAAGAACAAAATCAAGTGTGAAAGAGAGAGCTTATAAGAGATAAAGCAATAGGTATATACAATAGAGGGAAAGAACATTTCAAATTTTAGTGGTTGTTTTGTGAGATTTATGATTCCTCCGTATATTTTAAAACAGTTGAAAACTGAAAGCTGCTCAGTCATTTGTGTATGTCTCATTTGTTTTATGTTATTGATTTTGTAGTAAGAGTGTTGTTTTGCAAACACATTTTCTGGCTGGCTTTGATTTAAATAGTACATAAGATGCTAATTGTAGAAATTGTAACCTGCTTCCTGAAATGCTTGAAGCCTGTTAGAACAAACCTCAGCTCTTTTCTTTTGAGAAGCTGCTAAATTGGAACATAAATCTCACACTACGTCTATTTGTGTGGAGGTGTGGGTAAATGTTTACTAAGTGTTTGTGTTACCTGAGATAAATGGTGACAGAAAAAGTAGAGAAACAGATGATAGGGTATTTTATTCATTTTGAACCTTCCTGGGATATCTATGAGGGTCTCCATAGATGATTTTCTCTCTATCTTTTAGGCTACTTAATTACTTTTTATATCACTAACATCATTATTTTTATTATTATTGTATCTAATTTTTATTGAATGATTAAGCATGCTTTATATAGACTGCCCATTGTACTTAAAATAGCTTAGTGTAGGGAAACTATATTTTTTCCTGTATTTATGGATAAATTATTAGACTTATAATGGTAGAAAGGTGTGCTGTAAGTCACATCTTTAATAAGTCACAGAATGATAATGTATCCTCAGGTGTATATAAATAACGAAGCAGTTCTCATTATTCTCTACATTTCAATCAGGTATGCAGAGAATGATGAAGCTATCTTACTAATGAATGAATTCTTTGTTACTGGATAGTTAGCAAAGTTTCTTTCACATAGCAGTGATGACATTTAAATAGAAACTTGGGAGCAAATAAAAATGGAATAATTTCCAGACTTAAATAATAATACAACAGGAAGGATAGTTTTACTAGCTGCTTCACTGGGGCACAAATGTATATGTACATGGGGCAAATATTCTCAGTTTAGTTTTGGGCAAACTTTGCTCTGTATTTGTCTAAGTGAGTCATTTTCACTTTAGGAAATATTCAATGCATGGTTAACGCTGTTCTTTAATACTATATATTTCTGAGTTATCATATATGTGTGTATTCATTATAATATCTAAGCTATATATACTATATTTTTAATAGTAATCTCAAAAAATAATAAACAATTTTGGTATATCCTAATGAAATTCATAATGTTACTGTTTCTGGGAGATGAGAACAAATGCCTATTCTCTTCACACAAGGGACCAGGAAGATACCTACTGACTACATCCAAGTAGAGATGGATAAAACAATGAAATTATTGATCTTACTTGCAGGACCATGGATGTGATACATATAAAATCACCTGAGAGAATAGCCTGTGGGCATCTGTAATTAGGTTAATTAGTGTAGGGAGACCTAACTTACTTTTGAACAGGACTCCATGTTTGTAGTCCAGTGTTGTGGAACAGATAAAGGAGAGAACCAGAACTGATAAACAGACTTTCTATTAATGACAGCTGCCCCAGGGAAGCAGCTTTTTTGTTTGTTGTTGGGTTTTGTTTGTCTTTAAGCTTGATCCCTGAAGGTACCCAAAGCCATTGCAACTAGTAACACTGAAGCTAAGCAATGTGTAATAAACTCGTTATACAGTTACACTCCCAACAAAGAGGCACTGAAAGGCCATTATGTGTAGTTCAGAATGTGAAGACTAATGTGCAATTGACAACCCAATATGCTGGAGATGCAAAGATCACGAAATATCTATCAAGTTTAGCTGTAGGCATGCCATAGAAGTGATCCAGAAAAGCAATGGTGTCTGCTTCAAAAATAAGAACTGGACAACTAAAATTGTTAATATAAATTTGAGTCCAGATCTTACCACTAGCCCAAAGTGCACAAATGAATAGGTAATGTTTCATGAATACCCTGCTCTGTTTGGTTTCTTTGATCTGTTATTTTCTAGCTATATTACAGTTCTTCCTTTGTAGAATAGGAGCATTAATTTTGTGCCATTGTGTATTTGAAATATCTAACTTTTGATACTATGGAGACATATAATTAAGATATTATAAGTTTTAAAAGAGATTCTTCAGTCAGGCTTAGAACAACTCTGAAACACTCAAGCCTTTGAAGACTTGGTATTTTAGAGATGAACTAAATGCATTGTACTTTATGAAGTCAACATGAGACCTTAGAGACTGGAATGTTTTCAAGTAATGTATTGGGTATCAAGTTGATACAGAGGAGACTTGTGACATTTTTTTCTTGACTGTCAACTTGATGACACATATAAACATATAAGGGACAATGCTCTGGACCAATAGGGTATTTCCAGGTACTTAGGGTATTTCAAGAGAGATTTAAATGAAGGGACAAGACTTATCTTGAATATGGGTGGGATCATTAAATGAGTTTAAGTTCCAGACTGAATAGAAAAGAGAATGTGAGTGTGGCACAAGTATCCATCCCATCTGGATCTTCACTATGAGTGCACAATGACCAGCTTCCTCAGATGTCTACTGTCATGCATTCCCTACCATGATAGATTGTATCTTTACAATGGAAGCTAAATCAACCCCTTCCGTCCTTAAAATACTTTTGCCAGATATTTTATCTGGCAAAATGAACTAAAAAGTAAGATGTCATTTGATTATATTGAAAGCTAGATCAAAGTCCATTTCATTCAGAAGTTGCTTTGGGACAAATTTATCCATTGAGTAAAGAGTTTAGTTTAAGACAATTATAATTTTAGAGCAAATTCTTTTAATAATTTCAGTCTCTCCTTAATAATTTTAGGTGCCTAGTTACTTACCAGGGCCATAGTCATGAGAACTGGCAAGTTCTACGCAATTATTATGAACTTTGAAAATTTTAGAAGTGTTTATAAATTTTAAGCATTACTGAGTAAATTATATCTCTACATTTGTTATTTTAAAACCATTACATGCACAAATAATAGTATCTTTAAATTAGTTTTATAATCAAAATTTGAAACATTTTGATTATAAAACTACCATAAAGCCGAAAAGGGCTTCACAATGCAAGTCTCTATGAGTTAAATCAAATTAAGAAATTTAAACAGTAGTAACTAAAAACTTCAGTAGCATTTAAGCTTCATTGATCATGTTTCTTGTATGAACTATTATAACTATTAAAAAATAAAATAAACAAATGAAAAATGCTATGATCTATAGATATATTCAGATTTGCAATTAATCTGGTGATATAAGTTATATTTATCTGGAAGGCAAACCAAAAACAATCTAATGAGCATAAAGCTTGCAAACACTCATGCCTGCCATCTATTTGATATTCTTGCAAATCAATGGTTAGATATTCCTATGAGCACATCATGTGTTCCTTTTCACTAAGTAATTTCCTTAATGTATTCTGTTACCATGTTTCGAGAATTGGCAACATCAGATCTGTTTTAATCAAGCTCTCTGTAATAATAAAATAAGAACAAATAATAAGTACTACATTTTGTTTAGCATCATACATAAGTCTGCAGCATGGAAAAAAGAACAGAATGGTATTTTATTAAGTGTATTTTATGAACCAAAATTATCCTGTACAATTGTTAAAGGGAAACCCATACCTTTTGTAGCAGTAAGAGATCTAATCAGCAGCATATCTCTAGATGGTTCTCAAATCTATAAATTAGCTTGACAATCCATATTGCTAACTTCTGATTGTTACCAATCTTGTGAGCAAACAAGTGGGCAATTTATAAATTTATAAATGTAAATCAATTTATTCTTATATATTTTAAGATGAATAAAAATTTCAGTTATAAGTAATTTTTACCCCTAATTAATTAAAATATTATTAAAACACTCAGGGAAAATTATTCAGAAAGCAATAATTCTTGGCCAAATAGCAAAAGGGTCCCTGATATAGAACAACAATGAATTTTTTACAGACCCTTTGTAGGATCTCTGGTTACTTACAGAATCACAGGAAATTGTTAGTGGCAAACACAGTGTAGGCTCACTTAGATTTTCTGGCAAAGAAAAGCAACATATCCAAATAAGAAATATCAAATAAGAAAGAGGAGGGGCTCCAGGACCTATTCCAAATATCTATAATTTACAGCCATTTATATCGAGAGCCTATATCCCTGTCATCTCTACCATCTCAATTTAAAGACCTTGTACAGGCACCTGCCCATGTAAATTAAGCTAATAGGAGACCTGGAATTCTACAAGCTCTGCACCTCTGACCTGGGAACCTCCTTATGTGACCAGCCAACTGCCTCTGGGAAGCATTATAATTAGTGAGCTAATCTAGACTCAGTATGACCAAAGTCCGGTGTTCTTTCTCCCTCATGTGTATATACTAACTTTCAATCTCTAATTCTGTGTTCAGTTTAATGTAAAAAACAAGTAGCTAGAAAGGAGCCATGGGAGGTGCCTTGGTCTACAGAGTGAGTTCCAAGACAGCCAGGGCTATACAGAGAAACACTGTCTCGAAAAAAACAAACAAACAAATAAATAAATAATTTAATTAATTAATTAATTAATTTAATAAAAAATAAGAAATGATAGTTGAATGTAGGTGATATAAAAGTAGAGAGGAGGTAACGTTATTAGGTATAGAAAGCCTTAAGAAGAGCCGAAGCAAGGAGAAAGCACTGAAAGAGATAGGAAAACCAAAACAAAAGGCTGTGAGAAGACATGTCAAAATGAATATTTTGTAATTCAATTATAGCACTAAGTTAAAAATCAATAAGAGCAAGAGTTAGAAGAAAGATATCCTGCATAGCTTGATACTGCTACTTCTGAAAGCCATGAATTTTAAAACTGAAATTCCAGTACCAGATGTTAGATAGCTTCTGAAGATGTATTAGTCAAGGAGACCCCAGTGGTCTTAAAATCTTCACCTTCAGTGTAGGCTTTTATCATTAGTCTTGGTTATCAAAAATAGCTAATTGATAATACCATAGTTTTGAAGATGCCACACACTTTCATTTCAATATGCAGTAAAATTAAAGTAGGACTGAGATGGAAGCTTCCTCATTTCTGTATATGTTTCATAGGGCCTGAAGGTGCTATGCAGCTTCTGAGGTCAAAAAAGTATCCAAATAATTATGTAGTTGTAAACTCTATGAACATCAACTTTCCAGGGAACTTATAACCAGGGGTACAATAGAGGCATGACTGTTATGGCAAACAGGCTTATGATCATGCATTCAAAGTAATGCAAGTATATGATTTGTATTAGAGGCATTTTTGTGTAGAAATATGGAAACTATATGTATACAAATAATATATACAATTATATATATATATAATATGAATTGGAAGCACCAACAATTACTGAAAGACAAATAAAATTGAGAAAAAGAGCTGAATAATAACATTCATTGCTCTCTGCTTTCTGAATACAGATACGATATTACCAGCTATCTCAAGCTGTTGTAGATAATGACTTTCCTTCCATGATGAACTTAACCTTTACCTGTAAACCACAGTAAAACCTTCTTTTTAAATTTTTTTTTGTGAAGTGTTTTGCCACAAGAATGAAATAAATAGTGAATGTAGAAGTCTTTCGACCTTTCAACATTTAAGCAAATTTCTATTTTCACTGTTGGGAAAAGTTTCACTGCAATGTTCATTCATTTCTTTATTAGATTTATTCCCTTTGTTTTTGTATTGGGGCTATGGCAACCAAGGTTAGTTTGCTACTTGCTTTCTAAGTTAATTAATTAATTTATTTATTTATTTGTCCATTTTATTGAATTTTGGTTAAAAAAAAATCCCAAATGCCTAGGAATAAACCTAAAGAAAGAAAGGAAAGAATTATATGATGAAAATTATTTTAAAATTACTGTAAAATTTAAAAGAACACCAAAGTACGTAAAGATAGTTCTCATTCATGGGAGATCATAATGATTATATTGCAAGTTCCTATATAACTGGAAACAATCTATAGATTCAATGTAAGCCCTACTAATCTTCTGATGAGATTTTTCACACAATGAAGAAATCACTAAATTTCACATGGAAAGAAGGCAAACACTGACTATCCAAAGCAATAATGAGTGACGAGAGCACCATTATAGATAATACAAAAACTACCTTAAACTCTTAGTGATGAAATGGCATGCTGTCATGAAAAAAAGAAACAGAATATTAAAATAGAATAAAGGAACCAGAAATAAACTTACAGAGCTACCATTTTATTCATGAAAGACAACCTTTTTGATAAGTAGTACCAGGTAAACAAAATATCCAAATTTGGAAAATTCAAAGCATGCTAAAAAAAAAAATACATTCACTATGAATCAAACATGTTTAAAGTACATTGACACTACCAGGAAAAAAAGCAGTTTCAAGTTATAGACATGTCTTCTGAATATGCTTCTAAAGGCTTAAGAAATAATGACAATAATTAACAAATATGATCATATCAAATTGAAAAGCTTTTGTACATCAAATCAAATAACATCATGAATGTACAACTCACAGAACATGTCAAATTCTTGCAAGGTATTCACCGGACAAATGGTTTATATCCAGAATATGAAAATAATTTTTAAAATTAAATATCAGAAGTGAATATTACAATAACTAATTATACAAGTGAGCTCAAACAGTTTTTATAAGAGGTGATAAATGGCAAATAAAATAATAAAAGATTATCTTAGTCAACACAGTCAATAAGAAATTTGAGATTTCAACATAGTGGTAATGGCCATCATTAAAAATATGTTAAAGTAACAAATATTGGTCATAATGTGAGGAGAAGGCAATCTTTAGACACTCTTAGAGACAATATTAATTAGTATAGTCACTATAAACATCAGGATTTATGTCCCTCAAAACCCAAAATACTATATTTTATGATCCTACATACAATATAACTACTTGCTAATATATAGTTATTTACTGCAGGTTATATATGATAATTCCTGTATTGATTCAGAGCAGCTATGATAATTCACACAATATTCTCATATGATCAGGCCTATGAACATTGTCTAGTACAGGTGGAAGGGAAGTTAATGAGACTCAAAAGTCATATGTCTCAAGAGGTTCACAGTACTGACAGTGCTCTCAAAATGTATAAAATTTTCTCCACTCAATAAGATTGCATCAATTGTAAATAATTGGTAGAAAAAACTCAGTGGTATAGCTGCTCCTAAGTTATACAGCAGACTATCTTGTATTGTAGTTACCTTTGAGTCACTCATCATACTTTCAAGGAACATCAAAATCTCATCAATTTACCTAAAGGTGATTTTGCACAGACACACACACACACACGTATTAAACTTAGAAATTTATCAGTGTTTCAGAGAAAAATTAATGGAAGAATTAAATTGTATTTCTATAATACTAACAAATTAAAACAAATCAGAAAATATTTACTATTATACAAAAGAAAATGAACTGATTATTATTAAGCTTCACTAAAGAGTAAAATAAATTCATTTGTTCTAAATAATGGAAAAGAGATTCTTTCTTTTGATTTAAAATAAAGATTGTAGAATTTTGACAGTTACCCTGGTATATATACAAAGTAAATAAAATGTCCTTTGGAATCTGATGAAGCTATATGCATAAATAGAAAAGAAACTTTCTTATATTAAAAATGAAGCAGAGGTCTGGTGGGGTAGGGGTGTAGGTGTGGGGACATCCTTGTGAGACAGAGGGGCAGGGAGGAGGTATGGGATGTGAAACAGTAGGAGGGTTGACCAGGAGGTGAATAAAATCTGGAGTGTAATGTATATATATATATGAATGAATAAAGAAAGAAATAGAAAAAAGTGAAACCGAATAATGCCAAAAAGACAAAATAAAAATTTTAGGTGTTGAAGTTGGGTTACATCAACATTTTGTACAAAGCAATTATAATCCAGAAATAAACTCACAGAATTTGTTAAATAGGACTTAACAAGGATGAGAAGAACATTCAATGAGGAGACTATAATGTTTTAAATAAACATACAAAAAATGGGGATATCTTTGTGATACTAAATGCTTATGTTTATTATATACCACATTTTTATTGGATATTTTAGTTATTTACATTTCAAATTTGTCAGTCATCTAAGTTGATAACATTTAAAAATTGTCAGCAAAAATTATGAAAAGTTTCAAGAAAATAAGGAAAAACATTTTATTCAGTAAAAGTTTTGTGACAGTCAAAACCACAGACAGAAGAAAAAGGTTAATTATATTCTATAAAATTTGGACTAGATGGCTTTGTCTCAATGGTTCTCAAACGCCCTAATGCTGCTAGCTTTAACACTGTTGGTCATGTTGTGATAACTTCAAATCACAAAATTATTTTGTTGCTATTTCATAACATTAATTTTTCTACTTTTATGAATCATAATGTAAATATTTGACATGCAGAGTACCTTACATAGGTCTCATAGGGTTGAGACCCACAGGTTAGTGGCTTAAAATTTCTATTATCAAGCCTTATGGTATCAATCTTAACCCAGGATCCACATGGTGAAAGAAGAGGATTGATTCTTGTAAGTTACCCTTTGATCTCCAAAAGGATGCTATATAACACCCACACTTGCATGCACACACATATGCATACAAATATGAATACATAGTATAACAAATGTAATGAAAATGTCACACACATTTTGAATTAGCTAATCCTAACAATGAAATGAAATGGTAACCAAAATTATAGAAAACATGAATGTCGTATATCTGATAACGCAGTATGATACATGATTAAAAGACTGCAATAGTTAAATAAATAAAAATTGGCATAGGATTAGGAAGTTTTTTCTTAAATAAATTATAAAAATGAAAAGGAAATATACATAAACAAGGTTAACATTAGTATTTTATAAGGGAAATGTGATGGTTTGAATGAGAATATTTCCAATGAACTCATATGTTTGAATATTTGTTTTCTAGTTGGTAGAACTCTTTGGGGAGAGTTAGGAGGTGTGGCCTGTTGGAGGTGTGTCACTCAGAGTAGGTATTGAGATTTAAAAAGACATTGGTATTCTCAATGTTCTTACTCTGACTCTAGTTTTTAGATCAAAATATAAGTTCTCAGCTGTTTCTGCTGACGTGCTACTGCTGTGTAATGATGGACTCTAACCCTTTGAAACCACAAACCCAGTTAAACACTTTCTTTTATAAGATGCCTTGGTCAAGTGTTTTGTAACAGTAATAGAAAAGTAATTTACACAGAAGTTGATACCAAGAGTGGATATTGTTGTGAAGAACATGACTGTGCTGTTTTTTAGAGGATGATTGTGGCCTCTCAGATTAAAAAAGTGATTCAAAGTTGTAAGTGGAGATTAATGGACCATTCTAGTTGGAACTTGGAAGACAGTAGTGTTGATAGAAATGTATACTGTCGTCAGGCAACTCAAGAGATTTCAAAAGAAAACAATATTGGCAGCTGGGCTAGAGACCGTTCTTGTGATATTTTGGCAAAAAATATTATTGTCTTATGCCCTTGTCCTAAGAATTTACCTAAAGCTAACTTAAAATAACTATAGACTAATTTCTTTGGCAGAAGAGATTTCAGGATTGCTTAATAGTGATTCTTTGGCAAAGTTATTAGTAATTATTACTTTTGTACAGGAGCTATTGGTAAAAAATATAAAATGTACAGTTTAAAAATATATAAAATGTACAGTTTAAAACTAAAAGGGATACCAGGAAATTTAATTTTTAAAGAAATGCCTGTTCTGAAAGAGATAAAGTGATCAAACTTAAACGTGATCTACACTGGAATAAAGAAATGGGGTTTCTCTCAGGGAAGAGCCCATCTAGCTAAGCTTACAACTTGTAAATAAAAAACCAAAACAGACAAACAGATAAACAATAAACAGTCTCAGGAATTTTCTGTTCCAAGAAAGCAACAGCAAATGAAAGGCACTGCCAATTTTATTCACAGAGGCCAGGATCGAGCTCATATTGGTGGCCAAACTTGACAGTGTGATCATTATTCTGGCCTTAGAGTCAAGAAAGATATATGAGTAAAACAAATTATGGATTCTTCTATAGTTAGGAAGAGCCTCTGCAGCTAGGTATGTAAATAGGGGAGTCCATCCAAGGAAGACTTAAAAGTCATGTAGCACTGTTAAAATGAAGCCTGTATTGAGTTGAAGACCACAAGATATTAGAGGTGTGAGAGCCATAGGATATATTTAAGGAGGTACATACATAGAGGTCATAGAACGAGAGAGAGAGAGAGAGAGAGAGAGAGAGAGAGAGAGAGAGAGAGAGAGTTTTATATGCAAGAATGCTGAAAGGGAAGAGCATCTAAGTCACATGGTGCTATAGGATTTGGAGTTTTCCTTGATTGACTTCAGCGTTGCTTTGGTCCAATATTTCTTTACTGTGACCCATGATAATATATATTCTATGTTATTGTATATTGTAAGTATGTAAGCTTTTTTATTTTAT
This sequence comes from Rhynchomys soricoides, assembly GCA_019843965.1. NCBI lineage: Eukaryota > Metazoa > Chordata > Mammalia > Rodentia > Muridae > Rhynchomys > Rhynchomys soricoides. Next base: position 4,532,621 of record JADRCH010007664.1, on the reverse strand, counting down.
AAGAAGTTACAATTAAGAAATTCCTTTGACTATCAGAGATACTTTGGATCTTAAAACATTGTGTTGAGACAGTGAAAGACTACAACTTCTAAAGTTGGACTAAATGCATTTTGCATCATGATATGGTGACAAACTTATGAGGACCAGGGAGTAGAATGTGGCAATTTGAATGGAAAAGGACACAATAGGCTTATATAGTTGAATTCTTAGTATTTAGTAGATTTAACTGTTGGGGAAGTATTAGGAAGTGTAGCCTTTTTGATAAGCTCTCAGCTTATCAAACACTGCTTCAGTGTTGTCCCTGCCTCTCTGGAGCCATGCTTTCTGTCATGTGGTTTTGGACAATAACTTTATGGAACTGTGAGCCCCAATGAAAGTTTTCATTTATTTGTTTTTTTGTTTGTTTGTTTGTTTGTTTTTGGTGTCCCATCAAGGCAGTAGAAAAAGTATTTGACAGCCTGACCATGGATGATTGGGAAGGTACTACTAAAGTAATACCTCTGACTCATACCTCTTTACTCAATATTTTAAGGTTTTTGTTGTTTGAGAATTTTGCAAGTGCACATGTTATGCTTTCACCAAGTCCCTTCACCAATTTTTTTACTTACATTTCCTCACCTATCCTATGAGTTCTAGTTCCTTCATATTTCATATGATTTTATTTGTAAACACACTGAGTCTAATTAGTGTTACCAATGCATGACTGGGTATAGAACCATCAATTCTAAAGTTTATAGTCTCTTAGAGGAAACATGATTAAAGAAAACAGGCATTCCTTCTCCCACAAGCCATTAATTTCCAATAGCTCCTCAGCTAGAATTAGAACTTAGTGACTATCGTGACTTTTACTTTCCATGCTGGGACTTTTGTCTACCTTGCTCTTTTGTGGGTCTTGTGTGTGTGGTCACAACAATTGTGAGTTGAGTTTATGTGTTAAACTGTGCTATCATGTGTGAAAAATAGTGTTTTGTTACTGACCTGTATGTCCTCTGGATTTTACAATCTTCTCACTTTTCCATGTTGATCCCTGAACACAGGAAGTGTGATGTGGATGTCATTTAGAGATGAGCTATATTAGTTAGTGTTTCTATTGCTGTGATAAAACATCATAATCCATGTACCTTGAGAAAGAAAGGGTTTATTTGCCTTAATCTTCCAAATCACTATTCATCATGGAAGGAATTCAAGAGAGAAGCTCAAATAGGGCAGGAACCTAGAGGCAGGAACTGATGCAGAGGCCATAGAGGAGTTCTGCTTACTGGTTTGCTCCACATTAATTGATATGCCTGCTTTTTAATAAAACCCAGGACCATATGCCCAAAATTGTGCCCACACACAATTGATCTGGGCCCTCCTTCATCAATCACTAAAGAAGAAAAAGTTATCTACAGGATTGTCTACAGTACAATCTTATAGACACATCTCTTAATTGAGGTTCTTTCCTCTCCTTTGACTCTAGCCTGTGTCAAGTTCATATAAAAATAACAAGTTCATTAACTCTCTACAATCAGTAGACATCAGTTTAGTGCTATGTCCCTTTAGCAGAATAACAGGAGTAGTTTCTCTTCTAGGGCCTATAATGTCGCTGGCTACAGGTTGTTGACTTCAGTAATAGTGCTAATCAGAGTTTCTGTCTCAAGAAGTAATCCATAAATAGAGCCAGAAAGTCATTAGTTATTTTCCTAACATTTTCTTGCTATTTCACTACTGGGTATATATTGTTAGGCCTGTTTGGTCCTCCAGTAGTAAGCAGAATATGTTCCAGTACAAGGGAAGATTGCTAGTAAGGATAATGCCTCCAAATCAGTAAAACCTTGGTTTCTCCATGTTCTATGACTCAGAAATGTGGCACATCCAGTAATGGTGATTAGCCATCATAACCGAAAGGGAAAACAACAGCTTATAATGTTGAGGAAATATCTTTGATAGCTCAGTGACCAACACCTCCAGAGGAGGTGACGTATACCAGACCTGAACTTTGTATTTGATAGCCTTTCAGGCTTAGGTAGAACATTGACTTCACCATTATAGAGTAACTCCATTCAAACTCATCTTATACATGCATTTGTAAATATTTTATGGGATATCTATAGTAGTATATTTCCATATGATCTTTCAAAGTCTTTAGTGTTAGCTATTTTTCTCCACACTTCATCTACCTCACCCTATCCTCTTCAATTCCATTTACTTCTTGTTCCTCTATCCAAAATTCCTCTTTTATAACACTTATATTCTAACATCCTTTTAAAATTCCTCCTAACTGATGACCCCTTACTACTTTCTTGACTTCTATGAGTATTAAAATTTAAAGTCATATTTAAATATCCAAAAATAACATCCATATCATGAGAGAGAACAAACATTTGTCTTAGTCTTTCTGAATTTTGATTATTTCACTCAGAATATTTTTATCTCTATCCATTAGTAGAACACTTAATAATTTCACTAATTTTTACTGCTGAGTATGGAAATATATTTCATTTCTATTATCAATTTATAGAATGACAGATATATCAACCATAGATATATAGATATCTATATATACTCTATAGCTATTTTATATATATTAAGGTATTATATATTATATTATGTATTATATACAATGTAATATATTTTAATATATTACATGATATATTATCATTTATATTATAATACAATTAAAATATTATATAATTAATTAATATAATAATATATAATGTATATGACATAATTTTAATATATTACATATATTAACATATATAAAATAATGTATGTTTATGTATATATGTATGTATATATATATTTTTAACATGTATATTATATATATTATACCTCAATGGTAGGATATAGAACACTTTAGGAATATATCCAAGAGTGAGACAGCTAGTTAGATGGCAGATGTATTTCTAGATTTTTGAGGAAACTCTCCACTGATTTTCCTAGTGACATCATAAGTTATTGCTCCCACTAACAGCAAAGATGTGTTCCCTATCCTCACTTCCTCAGGAGCATTTGTAAACTTTTTTTGTTACAGCAGAGCCATTATGTTAGGGATAAGATAAAATCCTAAAGTAGTTTTTGTTTGTATTTCTTGGTTTTTAAATACGATTGGAGATTAAAATGAAAATAGGACACCTGAACAACTAATGCTCACAACTATAATATTAAGGAGGTAAACAAACACAAAAGCAAAATGAAACAGAAGGTATGATGACTACAGTATTCCTTTCTAGTTAAGATGTCATTATTTCCTTTTTTCTTGGGTTATCATTTATATCTGTCTCTAAAGATGGGGAAAGGCTGATAGACTTAATAATTCAAACAAATCAATCAAGTACACACTACTTCCACACATCCACACATATTAAATTAAAATGAATTGGGCAAAGTATTTTCTTTTTCCTTTGCATTACCTACATCTTGGCTGTCATCTTCTGAAAAATGTCATGGCTGATCTCCTACCTCTGGAGAAACCCAATATTATTAAAATAAAAATAAAAATAAAAACTCAAGGAAATTCTTTCAATACCAGTTAGACTTAAGTGTCAAAATTAAGCACACTTGGTGGGAACCCAGAAGTTTAAACAACAGGATTTGGAGAAGATCCAAGTGCTAGATATTGACTTCCAGCACTGGTTAATTATGAAAGAAAAAAAAAAAAGCAAATGCTCACTAAAAGCTTCTGGAAGTTATACCATGTCTAGTGACTAGTATACAATGTCAAGGATCTAAAAGTGCCATTGCTGCTGGACAAAATTAAATTCTACTGCATTGACATGCATTTACCATAAATCCTAAAATCCATTATGGAAGATCAGTACAGCTGTCCAACAGAGTCATCAGTCCCAGAGCTAATTGTGCAGTGAAGAAAATGAATAGACATCTCACTGGCACATATTATTTCTGCCTAAACAACAAAACAAACAAACAAACAAACAAACAGAGAACAAAATGGGAGGTAGATGTTAACAGGAACTGAGAGAAGAGAAAAATAACTTGTGGGTATTTTCAGTTTAATGTAATATAAAAGCCTTGTCAATAGATAGCAGAGGTAACCAGAGTACATTGTCCATACAATTAATGCCAGTTAACTTTAAAATTAAAATGAATACAATATCTTGATACTGTATGTATTTTACCACAATAAAATTATTTTAGACTTTTCAAATTTTACTGTTTTCTTTCCTCTAATCTTTACCTTAATTTTTATTAGTACATTCAGCATTAATTTTCAAAATATAATCTCTAGGTCAAAACATTATGAAAAAGAAATTTAATATATACTGAGATTTTAAACTAAAATATTTTAAGACTAATAAATATATGTAATATATTATAAATGATATTATATGCTATAACTTATATGTTCTCTAATTTTATGAAGTTCCAGCATTACAATCACTTTTAGTAAGTTATTAATATTTATTTTTAAATTTTATAATGCATGTGTATGTGTATCTTATAACTGTAAGTTCTACATGTGTTCTACATATGTTGTGGCAGACCTGGAGAGGGAATGATATCCTCTCCTCAAATGTAGTTACAGAAAGTTGTGAGCCACTCAATGTGGTTTCTGGGAACTGAACTCGCTCTCAAAGACAAACAGGTACTCTTTATCACTGTCATCTCTCCAGCTCTTATAATTACTTTTAAAATGAAGACAAATGTCACATATGAGTTAATGAACTTTTTAAGATCAGACTTGTCATTGACAGGGATACTATACATAAACTAATGCTCCATAGTCATTTCCTTCATTTCTTTTTAAATTACAGAATTTTGCATTTCTTTATTTCTGATAAATAATGTTCCTTTCCTGTACATGTATATGCATCATATTTTATTTTTAATTAAATTTATTAGTTCTTTGAAGATTTCAAACAACGTATTTGATTGTGTGCATATCCAACTCTTCCATTAACTTCTTCCAGATTTATCCCAGCTCTCTCATCCCCCTACTTTGTGTCTTCTTTTTAAGTATCAGTTGCCTATAGACTCAAATTTGTGCTGTTTGTAGTCTTTGAGGTGTAGGGCCATTAACTGGAGAGTTGTCAACCTACCAGGATCACTCTTAAAGAAAATAGTCTCTCCCCCACTCAGATATCATTAAATATATAGACTTAAGATGCTTTTCCTTCCATGACTGGCTTAATGCTGTGAATGTCTTGTTCAGTCAGTCACAGCTGTTGTGAGTTTGTATCTGTTCCTATCATGTTCATAGGGTAGTGTTTTGCTCCAATTTCCCTGAACTGGTTCTCACAAGATTTCCAATATCTTTTACAATATGGTCACTAAGCCTTGGAGACATGGTATGATATAAATATCCCATTTTTTTGCTGAGCAGTCTATAGTCACTCATTCTCGGCATTTAACTAGTTAGGAGTTTCTCAGTTAACTTTTTTCCACTGTAAAAATAATCTTTCCCAGTTAAGTCTGATGATCCTATTAATCTAGCAGTAGAAGAGCTGGAATTTAGAAGGCATTTGGTCCTACATTCATTTTTAAAATTTATTTATTTATTTATTCACTTTACATCACAATTGCTGACCCTCTCCTAGTCTTCTCCTTACACAGTACTTCCTCCTACTCCTACTTCTCATCTAAGGTTGGAGGCCCCCACACCCTGGGCATCTACCCAGAGTGCTACATCAAGTCTCTGCAGGGCTACATGCATCCTCTCCCACTGAGGCCAGAGAAGGCAAATAGACTGGGAAATAGATGCTATAGAGGCAAAAGCTTTAGAGATAGTCCCTGCTCCAATTGTTGACTGATTCACATGAAAACATACTGCAATCTGCTACATATGTGCTTGGGTCCCCAGTCCAGCCCATGTATGACCTTTGGTTTGTGGTTCAGTCTCTGAGAGCCCACAGGGTCCTTGTTCCTTGACTCTGTTGGTCTTCCTGTAGAGTTCCTATCACTTTGGGTCCCTCAATTCTTCCCCAACTGCTCCATAAGGGAGTTTCTTCAAAAAATTGGAACTAGATCTACCTGAAAACCCAGCTATACCACTCTTGGGCATATACCCAAAAGATGTCCCTACTATACCACAGGAGCACATGTTACACTATGTCCATAGAAGACTTATTTGTAATAGCCTGAAACGAGAAATAACCCAGATGTTCCACAAATGAAGAATGGATACAGGAAATGAGGTTCATTTACACAATGGAATACAATTTAGCTATTAAAAGCGAGAACATCATGAGTTTTTCAGGCAAATGGATGGAACTAGGAAGTATCATCCTGAATGAGGTAACTCAGACTCAAAATGACATGCATGGTATGTACTCACTAAAAAGTGGATATTAGCCCAAAAAGTACAGAATATCTAGGATTCAATTCACAGAACTCAAGAAGGTTAACAAGCAGTAGGGCCCAAGTGAGGATGCTTCAATCCCACTTGGAAGGAAGAAAAAAATCTCTAGAGGCAAAGGGAGGGATGGACCTGGGTGGGAGAAGAGAGGAGGATTGGAAAAGGGAAACATGATCAGGTATAAGGTAGGGACACAGGAGGGAAGCCCTGAGGGCCAGCAGAATGAATAGAAATATGCAACTTCTGGAGTGGGAGGTTGGAGGACCTTCTAGAATATAGCAGAGACTTGGGAGGTGAGAGAGACTCTCAGGACTCAAAGGGAGGGAACTTAGATGAAATGCCCAAGAGTGGGGAGAGGGAACTCGTAGAGTCCACCTCCAGTATAATGACAGAGCATCAAGTAGTGCGATGGGGTTGCCATTCCACAGTCAAAATTCTAACCCTGAATTGTTCCTGTCTAAAAGAACTGCAGGGACAAAAATGGTTTGAGACTGAGGGAAAGGTGGTCCAGTGACTGGACCAACTTGAGATCCATCTCAAGGGAAGGCTCCAAAGCATGACACTATTATTGATACTATGGTGTGCTTTCAGTCAGGAGCCTAGCATAGTTGGGCTCTGAGAGGCCCAACAAGCAAATGACTAAGACAGATGCAGATACTTATACCCAACAATTGGACTGAAGCTGAGGACCCCTGTGGTTAAATTAGGGATGGGCTAAAAGAAGCTGAGAAGGAGGGTGACCCTTTAGGAAGACCTGTGGACCCCAGTGGTTGAATTAGGGAAAGTCTGAAAAAAGCGGAAGAGGAGACTGACCTCATAGGAAGACCAGAAGTCTCAACTAACTGGGACCTGAGATCTCTCAGACACTGAGGCACCAACCAGGCACCATACAAGAGCTGGTCTGAGGACCCTGACACATATATAGTAGAGGACTGCCTGGTCTGGCCTCAGTGGGAGAAGAAGTACCTAACACATGAGAGACTTGAGGCCCCAGGGAGTGTGGTGGCCTCAGGGGTGAAAGTGCACTTGGAAACACGGGGGAAGAGAATGGGGATGAGGTACTGTGGGAGGGGGAAGAGGGGGGGAGCAATGGCTGTACTTTAAAAAAATAAAATTACAAAAAATGAGTTCCCATGCTCCATCAAATATTCGGGTATGGCTCTCTGCATCTGTTTTAGTCAGCTGACTGATGGAGCTTCTCTGAGGACAATTATGCTAGGCTTCTGTCTGTAGGTATGAGGTACTGGAAGCCACTTTCAATATTCTCCATGTAGATATCACATTTCTCTTGTATAATTTGCAAAAGAGGATGCTTTGTTCTCATGTTTTAACACCTCTGATGAAGTAATTTTGACTATAGATATGTAGGTTTCTTTTTGGTTATCTATTCTAGGCCATTCATCTACTTAGCCTCCTTTCCCCATAGGTTTATAGTTGACTTGGAACTTAGGTACTACTATATTCTTAGCATTGCTGTCTTCACGAGGATTTCTTTGGAAATTTGGATTCTTTTGTGCTTTCATACAAATTTTAAATGATGTTTTATAATTCTATAAATAATTTCAATGCATTTTTATAAAAGATAGTACATATTTTGTATATCATTTTCCATGGCCATCATAGCAGTATTCACCCTAGAAATTTCTTAGTGTCTTCTTCATCAGTGATTTTCTGTACAGTTTTCATTGTAGATGACTTTGACAATCTGAGAAGATCTACTTCTAGATATTTTAAAGGTTAATTTGAATGACATTTTTATTAATACTTTGTTAAGCTATTTTTAATGTCTAAAAGGAAATATGTTTTATATATTAATTTGTATTCTGCATTTGCTTAATTTTCTTTCCTATTTCTGTACTTATATGTCCATTACCTTAATTTTCTTTACTATCGCTCTAATTATATTTCCAGTTGAAAACAATTTGGAGGAGAAATTGTTTACTATTACTGAAAATTCTAGGTAGTATTCCATTATAAGAGGTAGATAACAGCAGTAAAAGCTTGAGGGAACTGGACAAATTGCATTTTTAATTAGGGACAGAGAACAAAATAAAACTCTCCTTTTTAATATATTTCAGGACTCAACCTCTGGGTTTAGTGCTGCCCACTCATATGCTATCATTTCAATTCAATTCACTTAATCAAGATGACATTCTTCCAGGCCAACCAAAACATTAGACTCTTCCCAGGTCATTCTAGATTTTGGCAAATGAAAAGTAACCATAGCATTCACTTTTATTGAAGTTTCGTATGATATGATAGTCTTCTAGAAGAACAATTACTGTATTTTAAATAAAAGATCATAGCATATGTAAATGAGGGTGAGTTGACTTTATTTCTTATGTGCATTGTTTTATTTTTATTTTTTTATATTGCCTTAGTGCTAAAGCTAATATTTTAAACTCTATATCAAATAAGAGAGGTAGAAGTAGAAACCTTGTATTGATATATATTTATGTAAATATATGTTTCAAAATTTACCATAATGACTTCATCATACTTTTGTTTAATATTTCTATTCCTAGGAATTTTTAAATCATGAAAGAATATTACATTTTTCAAAGTTTCTCCTAAATCTATTAGGATTATCATATAACTTTTTTCCATTATTCTGTAAGTATCTCATATACAGTTTAGCTATTTATATATGTTGAATAGTTTTAGTATTTCTATAATGAAAACATTTTGATCATAGTACATGATCCTTTTAATAAGTTATTGAATTTCATCAGAAAGAATTTTATTGAGAATTTTGTCATTTGTATTCATGTTGGAAATTGGTATTCATATTTTAAATGCTGTGAAATCCTTCTCCATGTTTAATATTAAAGTAACCATTACTGTTTAGTGTGGGTTTAAAGTGCTCCTCTCTTTCTATTTGTTAGGCTACTTTGAAGAAACTCATGGGAGGTCTTTCTAAGTAAATTGTCATTAAGTTCATTCAGACCTAGGGTTCTGAGCAAAAGATGGAGAATTTTTAGTATTATTTTATTCTTCTTGCTTACCATTGATCTGTTTAAATATTTTATATACTCTTTGCTCAGTTTTATTTGTTAATACATCTATAATTTTGTCTATAGCTTCCATGTTTTCCTTTTTATTGGAATATATATTTTCAAAGTAGCCTGTAATGATCCTATGACTTTTACTGAGATTTATTTTAATATCCCCTTTCATCTCTAATTTTATTAATTTTGAACTTCTTCCTTTTATTAGTGCCATTTCATTTGCAATGGTATAATTCCATTACCATGAACAACTTAAAAGAGAGGTTATTTGGCTTATAATTTTATAAAGATAAAGAGTCCATCATGGCAGGAAGGTATACCATGATGACATAAACAGAAAACTGAGAGATCACATATTAGCTGCATATAAGGAGCAGAGAGTGAGTAGGAAGAACTATGGAAATATAAACCCAGACTCGCCCATCCCCAATGTACTTCCTCCAGCAAGACTATACCTCCTAGAAGTCACACAATTTTCTAGAACAGTTTCATCTGCTAGGGACAAAGTATTTAACTTCATAAGGCTTCATGTATGAGGGTAGATGTTTCAATTCAAATCAACACTTCCTTCTTATGGTAATTTTTACTAAAATATGTTAATATTATTTACCTTTGTTCATTGATTCTTTGTATTGTCTTCTTGTTAACATTTAATTAATCAAATTTCTGCTCTTTATTAATTTTCCTTCTAATCTTTGGTTTGTTTTTTAGTTTTTTAAATTGTGTGTGTGTGTGTGTGTGTGTGTGTGTGTGTGTGTGTGTGTGAGTGTCTGGGTACCTGTGGAGTCCAAAAGAGGTTGTAGGATTCCTTGAAGCTGGAAGCACAACTGTGAACATACCAACTTGAGTGTTTGGAAGCAGACTTGATACCTCTACAAGAGTAGTGTGCATTCTTAACAAGTAGCTGGGCCACCTCTCTAACACCATGGGTTACTTTTGTAAGGCTTGCTAGTATATCTTTGAATCTTTGATTTGAGATCTCTCTAATTTTGTTTTAATGTAGACCTGAAGCTAAAATTTTCATTCCTATATCTGCCATTCCTATATCCCACAAGTCATATATTACTATGCTTTTATTTTTATTTTATTCTTAGTTTCTTCATTTCTTCCCTGAGTTCTTCAATGAATGATGGTTCAAAGGTGTATTGTTCAGTATTCCTTTTTTTATACTTTATTTACATTTCAAATGTTTCTCCCTTTCCAGATCTCCCCTTTGGAAACTCCCCATTTCCTCCTCCCTACCCCTGCCACTATGGGGGTATTCTCCTACCCGCCCACCCACTCTCGTCTTCCCTCCTTGACATTCTCCTATACTGGGGGATCTAACACCCTCAGGTGCAAGGGCCTCTCATCCCCCTAATGGCTAACAAGAACCTCCTCTGCCGCATATGTGACCAGCACCATGGGTCCCTCCATGTGTATTCTTTGGTTGGAGATCCAGTCTCCAAGAGCATCGAGGGGTCAGGCCAGTTGCCACTGTTGCTCCCTCCCTGGGGCTGAAAACTCCTTCAGCTCCTTCAGTCCCTTCTCCAACTCTACCATCTGGGACCTCACACTCAGCCCTATAGTTGCTGTGAAGTGACTCTTGGGTATTTCGAACATTTGGTGCTAATAACCACTTATCAGTGAGTACATACCATGTTTATTCTTTTGTGACTGCGTTACCTAGCTCAGGATGCTATTTTCAAGTTCCATCCATTTGCCTAAGAATTTCATGAAGTCATTGTTTTTAATAGCTGAGTAGTATTCCATTGTATAAATGTACCACATTTTCTGTATCCATTCCTCTGTGGAGGGACATCTGGGTTGTTTCCAGCTTCTGGCTTTTATAAATATGGCTGCTATGAACATAGAGGAACATGTGTCCTTATTACTTGTTGGAGCATCTTCTGGGTATATGCCCAGGAATGGTATTGCTGGGTCCTCAGGTAGTATTATGTTCATTTTTCTGAGGGTGAGCCAAACTGATTTCCAGAGAGGTTGTATCAGCTTGCATTCCCACCAGTAATGGAGGAGTGTTCCTCTTTTTCCACATCCTTGACAACTTGCTGTCACCTGAGTTTTTGATCTTAGCCATTCTGACTGGTGTGAGGTGAAATCTCAGGGTTGTTTTGACTTGCATTTCCCTGATGACTAAGGATGTTGAACATTTCTTTAGGTGCTTCTCAGCTATTCGAGTTTCCTCAGTTGAGAATTCTCTGTTTAGCGCTGTTCCCCAATTTTGATAGTGTTACTTGGATCTCTGGAGTCTAGCTTCTTATGTTTATATAATTTCTGTAGTTTGTTTTATGTTTGATTTCTAAGTTTATTTCTTTAAACTATTTGAATTATTGAGATTATAAACACTCATAAAATTGTCAGAATCTATTGCAGAAGATAACTAAAAGGTGTAAAGCACTGTTGCCTGAAATTTTCTATGGAATTTCAAAGCAGATCAAAGGGTCCTTAGTTGCCATTGATGTTGGTTATATGTTATTTAACTTCATTTTCTTAGGTAACTCAGATTAGAGGTTTTATGTGATAGATATATTTATCATAATGACTCAAAACTGTCTTTTACTGTAATTCAGGCTTCAGTTAGTATCTATCTTCTGTATTACTACTCTAACATTTAGGGGTCAGCCAGGTTGAATTATTTACTATTCCTTTGAAAAGTATGTATTATTCTCAGTGTTATACTGGGTTAAAAAACGGTAGCAAAATGTTCCACCACCTATTAGTCATCATTATGATAAGATATGCCTATCTCTTGAGAGACTTGAGGCCCCAGGGAATACGAACACCTGGTGGGCGAGGGGGCAGCATCCTCTTGGAGACTGGAAGGAGGTATAGGAGTAGGAACTGTGGGAGGGCGGACTGGGAGGGGGGCTATGACTGGATTGTAAAAAAAAAAAAAAAGTAATAATAATAATAAAAAAGAAAGAGTTAGAATTTCCTTGACTTAACAAGTCACACTAAGAAATGAGACTCAAATTCCAAAGTAGATGGTCAATAGGTATTTGCCAGTCATCCCTATTGCTAGCTATATCATTAACTGAAATTATCTTTATTCGGTTGCTTGAATGTGTCCTCAAAATTGGTTGGGCATGCAAGTGCCAAAAAGAGTAACCTTTTATTCAGACTCACTAGAATATTGAAGAGGAATATTTTTCTTGATATTGTACAAGCTGTATTGACTCAGAAAGGAAGTAACTGGGTTGCCAGAAATAGGGGGAATATAGTTAAGTCCATTCTTTAGTTAAGTTCGTTCTTCCCATTCAACATTTTGTAACCATCTCTAGAGAGATTTGTTTTGATATCTGTTTCTTTTATTATAAGTTTGGTCCTTTACTTAGAAGAAAATTGATTGTGTAAATTTCTGATCTTTCACAAAACAATGTTATCTGTAAAATAGAAAAATATTTTAGGGATTTATTTGAGTCACTTCTGTCTTGTGTTTAATATAAACATAAATCATATTATATTACAATAGTAATTCATCTTCTTATAATAGCTGTAGTTAGTCAATCATTTAGAATTCTTATTAAGTTTCCTAATAGAACAACCTTAGTATTTGCAATTGCCTTAGTACACAAAGTACAGTAAAAATATCCTGAGCTCCCTGGTTTTTCTATACATTTTATGCATTTTCTTACTCTTTGCTATAGCAATTCTAACAAAGTATCAAAATATTCTCACCAAAATGAATAGAGCCAAAGTGTTGAAATAACACACAAAGAGTAAGGTTCAATATACTCTGCTGAAAGTCCAATGAACCTGTTGAAGAGGATCTACAAGAAATCATAATCAAAAGGCAGATAAATCCTAGGGGCCGTTTCTCTGCTTTAATACATACTAATAGAAAGCATCTGATGCTTATAGTAGCAAAAGTTTAAAGTTCCAGATTTCTCATACAATAATTTTCTAAAATTCTTCCATGACTCAGTTGAAAAAGAAAGGTCCATCTCTATTTCTCTGTATAGAACCCATGTGGTCATGTACATTTTTCTGCCATTTAAACAGATAGACAATGATAAAGAGTAAAATGAAACACTAAGAAAACAACAACAAACTTTAATTAGTATTTCTATAATTGGAAGAAGAGGAAAAGAGTAAAAGTTCAATGACCCAAGATCTTGATGGAGAGACTGATATGTTTTATTGAAAAGACTGGCAATAACAAGGCTATAGAATCTACATACTTCAAGTAGCTGAATAATTAGCAAAGTCGTAATTTTGGTCAGAATACAGTGGTTGACAGTTCTTATTACTGGCCCAGCAGGCTATTTTCAATCATAAGAAAGATGCTGTTTCTTGGACTAACTTGATAATCTTGTCACAAGATGTTTATCCATTGCATCTAATCCTAGAATCAAAGGTAATTATTAGAAAGCATGATTCAGGAAATCTCAAGCACAAAAGTCATTCAAGTATGATAGAGTCAAAGAAACATTATAAAGCACATCCCATTCTTCTTCTAGAAGAAAATATCTTATATTTTTGGTGGTTTATATTACTAAGAGCATTTGAATCACAGAGGGAATTGTGGATTGGACTTTTGAGCAATAATGGAGGTGCTAAAACATTTAGACTCTTGAAGATGAGTTCATTTTGTATTGGGATAGAAAGTGTATCTTTTGGGCTAGAATAGGAACGGTATATTTGGGATTGTCAGTAACCTTGAAATGTTCATTTTAGGGTCCAAACTGTTGTTCCCAGTAGATGTTAATGGCTATTTTTCCGTCTTGATGTTATTGGAATGTGATATTCCTTTGAAAATGTAGCTCCCAATATGATGTTTTCAGCCATTCAGCATGTGTCTAATAGGAGACTTTGGTAACAAATATGTGTTTGTGTGTGTGTGTGTGTGGTCAATGATATGCATGATTTTGTCTTAATTGAATTATATCCAAGAAGCTGTATCTTCCCACATACTGTTGTTTATGTTTGCAACCCAAACTGCTCAAGAATCTCTAAATAAGCCATACCTATTATCTTAGGTATTTTCTTAACAATAGTGCAAATCAAGCTGAGTGACTGACTGGCCTTGTCTTTTCTTATTTATTTGACACAGATGCTTTCTCAGTTGTACATTATGTGTGTATCACTCAGCTATGTTTTCTTTTTTTTATCTATTTTATTACTTTATGTGCATGAGTGTTTTGTATACCTGTGTGTATGTGCACTATAGAAAATAGAGTCAGATTCCCTGTGACTGGAGTTAAAAATGGTTGTAAGATACTATATAGGTGCTGGGAACTGAATCTAACTCCTTTACAAGATCAATAAGTATTCCTAATGATGAGGTATTTTATCTAGTTTCTCTCTAATAATTTTTGGACATTCTTTTTAAAAGGAATGAACTGATAAATTATCAGTTTACTCACTGTGTTCTAATGTGTACAGAGACTCAGGAACTTCCATTCCTAAATGTTGTTGACATTATTCAAATCATGGAACTTCTTTGAGATTATTTTTGTTTGTATTTAGATATCACCATATCTTCATTTCTTTAGGGTTATTTACTTGTTGATGATCATTGTGACCATGTGTTAGTATCTGTATATTTATTTAAATAGGCACTAAATCAAGATTCTATACACTTAATTTAAACAGTAAATATAATTCTAGTTTAATATACTCAAATTTTGGGGCAGGTATTAGTCAGGTTGATAGGCAATCTTGCTTTTGAACTACTTTGACAAGCTGGTGTATTATCTAGATAAAATTAGCACTGAGGTATAGTTATCAGGAGCATACCTGGATTCAGTTTATACACAGTTAAGTTTGCTACTGCTATGTATTTTGATCAACCTATCCACTGAGTCCTTGAAGGCAAGGATGAAGTTCTCTGTCTGTGGGCGCATCCTGCAGCCTGGCTTACTTGAATTCAGCGTGGTTCTTAAGTCAGTCTGTAATCTGTGTCAAAAAAATAATAAAAATGAGCTTATGTCAATATATTCTATCTAGAAATTAGGGCATAAATAGAACATTTCTAAAAACATCAAATTGGAATATATTGTAGTCTAGATCCATAGGGAGACAGTGTTTAAGAATCAATTAGATATTGAGACAAGGATAGAGGCTTAAATTAAGGGGTTGGTCTAGTGCTGGGATCTACTATTACTGGCCTAGAATCTGGAACCCTATGATTGTGGAACTTCAGAACTAATCTTGTAGCTAAGCATCACTGGAACCTGAAGCCATAACAACTATCTTGATGCTAGAAAGCTCAGGAAAATTTGCATAGAGACAAGGGTGGAAGGTGACACCAAATGTGTCAAGCTACTCTACCTCAGGTTATGTGATCTAGCTTACAACTAAAATTTTGTTTTTATTTTTATCTGGTCTTATCTTTGACCCAGAGGCTATAGACATTAGGTTAGATTTTGTTTTGTTTTGCCTTGTTTTGTTTTTTAAATATGAGACCTAAAGGTTTGGACTAACAATTTGATGAGTATAAAGTCTTGAAGCTTGGAGTAAATTAGGGAATCCTAGATCTTAGACAACTAGTCCAAATGTACCAGCCTGGAACTTGTATGGGTATGGAGGTTTGTAGTTTATGATTTTCAAATAATGATAATGGTTTTGTTGTTGTTTAGTGAATTTCAAAAATATAGTATAAAGCAGTAAATATGGAGGGTCTTTTAAAAGAATATTAACTAAATTCAAGTTGATTCTATTTTAAAACTATTCATAAAAGAGAAAAAAAAGAGGTTAAGATTTAGAAGGTACATTCAGGCCAGGCAATGGTAGCGCACACCTTTAATCCCAGAACTCGGGAGGCAGAGGCAGGCAGATTTCTGAGTTTGAGGCCAGCCTGGTCTACAGAGTGAGTTCCAGGACAGCCAGGGCTACACAGAGAAACCCTGTCTCGAAAAACCAAAAAAAAAAAGTACATTCAGTATCTCATTCATCCATCACTGTATGAGTATATATTCTTTCTGTATTTTACTCTGTAACCATGAATAACCAGAATAATAGAAAACTATAACCTGAATTTGGAAATGTGTTTACTAAATGATTATTAATAAATGATTGCAGTTTCCTGGGTAGTGCAGTTTATCTTTTAAAATAGCATAGGTTTACTTAACTAGTAACACAGTGTTATCATTGATAGGTGAACATATATGTGGATAAATATTAAGTCATATGTTTCAGGAGCATACAAATTCATATGACATTCTGTTCAAATCTATAATAAGATGGTATGTCCTAAATGCTTTGGAATCTATTTTCCAAAACCAGATTCTGAACTATACTAAAGAAATTTGTATGTACAGAAGATATGAAATGAAAAATTTCAAGACAACTTGAATTACAGAAACTGAACAATAGTTCATTAAATGTAATAGCTACCAAATTCTGAATGTCTTGAATATTTGTAATTATTAGATCATTATTCAAAGTCTCGAGTATTTATCTCCCTTCCATGACAATATGTTTCCACACTTATATGAAGGAAACATATAGTAGACCCTTTACAATGAGGTTGTTTTCTCCCATGCTCTTTTACTGATCTCAACATTATTAAGGCCAATGCTATTGTTTTCTCACAATGACTGAAACCTGTTGGTGAACACTGGAACATTTGAGATTTTAAATTGAGATACTAGGTGGCTCCTTTGATATTCAGACTTGGATCCCATTAGAACGATATCTGTCTGAGATAATTAACAGACAAGTTACTATGCCATTTAACTGCTAACAAACTAGATATCTTTGAAAATTCAAGAACAACTCTATAAAAATAGGCAGCTTGTTGAATAAACTCAAGAATTTTGGTTTTCCTTATAAAGTATTTGTTGATGCATAACAAATCTAAATACTCAATAGTAACTTTTCATAGTTCATTTTTCGTGTAGAGAAAGGCTTGATTATAGATGTGAAAATCATTGATGCTTTCAAGATTACTCATAATTTAAAAGCTGAACTGTGTTATATGTCTTTACTAGAAAATACCACTAAATGAAGTCTCTCTTCAGGATGATTTAATGGGAAAATTTGAAGTTTAGAGCTTAGTTTTTTATATTTATAAAAGCATTGTCCAAAAAATAAAAGAAAATATTCTCCAGAAGGACACTCTACTTTAAAGTACAGGTTCACGCACAGTTTTATTTCTGATCATGCATAATCTATACAGTTTTATCTATTATTTTCACTTACTCAGTTTTTCCCTCCCTCTCTCCCACATCCTTTCTCTCTCCTAGCTTCCTTTGTCGCTCGGGCACACACACACACACACACACACACACACAAACACACATACACACATACATGCATGTGCATATTGCTCATCAGAAACTGATAAGATTTTTTAAATTAAGCATAAGCATTACCAAATAATTAACAGATTTACCATCTGGAGGAATTTATTATATATCCAAATATTTCAGATGAAGTGAATAGTCAGGAGAGATCAACAGTGTAAGAAACCTTTAAACAAATCTATGACAAAGGAGTTAATGTGTCAACACAGCAGAAAGCGATGACTCAAGAGAGTTGCAATGACTGATGGTAGGAGTGCAAACTGGTACAGCTACTATGAAAAGTATTGGATCCTCAAAAAGCTAGAACAGACAAAAAGCTAGGTCTACCACAGGATTCAAATTATCTGTTCTTGGGCTATTAACTCAATGAATTCTATATTTTCCTACAGAGATTGCTGCTCATCCATGTTCAGTGCTACTCTAATTACAGTAGCCATGGAATGCAAAATTTTGTACATTTGTACAATGGAGTATTACTCAGCTGCTAGAGAAATATTCCTCCACTCCAAAGCTATAAACTGTTCAACAATGATAGGCATGAAATACTTTCCCTTGAATTTATAAAATGGAATATTATGTAGCTGTAAAGAAATATGAAATTAAAATATCATAGGTAAATAGATGGAGCTACAATCATTTTCAGTGAGTTTGCTCAAACATTGGACATTTTTTTTTGCAGATGTTACCTTTGAGTCTTCTGATATGTGTGCTTCTTATGGAATATTCATAAAGGTCAGTGAATTAATGTTGGGTAATCTGGGAGAATCAAAGAAGAGTAGATAGAACATAGTGTTATAAACAGTAAGGGGGATTGATGGAACAGAATAGAATGAGCAGGGTAGAAGAAGGACTGTGAAGAAGAATAACACTAAGATGTTTTTGAAAAGGTCATATGGAAACCTACTGCCATAGAAGATTTCTAGAATATGTACATATTCATATATAAAAAGAATTTCAATTGAATCTTTTCATAATGGATAAACAAAGCCCAGTTAGAACACCACACACTATCAAATAAAATGTCTAATGCCAGGAATAAATTACCACTTTTGGAATTCTCGTCTAGTCCCCTAAACTCTCAAATATTATAGGATCTTGCTAGTGCTCTTGGTTATCAGTTAGAACATGATGATAATACCATATAGCCAAAGATACCACATACTTCAATTATATAATGTAGAGAAATCAAGCTGATATTAATCTGAAAGCTTCATCTCTAGTGACTAGCTTTCATAGTACTTATGGTTGCAACCTTTCTCTCTTGACCAATAAGCCTCTATTTTTCATGGTATTCAAACTTCTATATTCTCCTAATATTCTCTTTCATCATTCATTTAATCCAGCTAAATTGGGCTCTTGCTACTTTTTGAACAACCCTGTGTTAGCATTATTCTTTCCAGAATAAATATACATTTTCCATTACTTATGTCTAAATCCTCCCAAATTTTCAATGTTTAGTTCATTGTATTCATCTGGATTAAGAATTAATTTTTCTGGCCCCTTTTTGAATCTCTTGATCTTTTTGATGTTTGTTTTGATTTTGACTCATTTTTATAGAAGTTATTATTTTTTAGTGATGTAGCCATTCATATAATTGTTATATTCTACTCTGCTAATAGAATGTAAATACCTTAGAGAGTACAAACAAGATCTCATGTATCTTTGTATATCAAAATACAGAAACTATAAAGCATTTTGTGTTTAAAATTTGATATTTTGGTTTCTGGTTTCATAAACATACTTGAGTAAATTCTGTTGTATATATTCTTTCATGCATTTGTGGCACAGGAGAAATATTTTTGCTTTCTGTATTGTGGTTTTCATAACTAAACTCCTTTGGATAAATTATTTCTACTTTCTGGATTGAAAAGTTTCTTCAAGTAATGTACACTTACTATATATAAATTTTCTTACTAATTTATTTTATTCTCTACTTAAAACCATATCAATATCTTCTTTTTCTATTTTTAGGTTATTTCTTACAAAATGCTCCTCTGAGGGTGAGAATTTCAATAGGAAATTAGTTATGAATGCAAAACATCCTTCCTGTCACATGAAAATATGAACCTTTTCCTTACATTGGGAAACTGAGTGAAAAATATGAAAGTTTAATTTTAGCTATCTATTTATATACTCTTTCCCAACTAAAGTACATACCATTCTGTCAATGTATCAGGTCATAATTAATCATTCCATAATAAGACTACAAGGCTTCTTTTGATCTTCTAAAGAAGATAAAACTTTTATTTATGTTTTTTTCCTGTCAACTATGTACTTCATAATATTTTCATAGTAATCTATGGAAGTAAAGACTCCACCTTATTATTTTTAGTTTGCAGATACTTTCTGCATTTTGCATAGTGAAATTAAACCAAGTCCTCCCCACTTTGCATGTGCCTAATCTTCGGGGCCTATTTACAATTCATTGCAATGTGACAGCGGGAGAATATGTAGCCAGATGTAAAAGGGCTCAGCCACATTGTCAAGCAGAAGGTTTGACTTACATTTTTAAAAATGAGAGAAAAAATGAGAGGAAGAAAGAAAAATGGAAAATATTTCTTCCTTCTAAAACAAGCAGAATTCTACAAGTTAATATTTTAAAAGAATGGGGTATTTTAGTGTAAATTTTCATCTATCTAAAAGACAGTCTTATTTTAAATTTAAATCCCTCTGAAACCTAGAGCAGTGTGTTTATAATAGAAGAACATTGGACAGACTTGCCCTTCACTGGAGGGCATGTCATATAGTCCTCGCCTTCTCTGCAAAACCATCAGGCTGGCAGTAGTGACAGATGAACAGCTTACCATTAATTTCCCCTCTTTCATGCCTTCAATCCAAACGGTGAATATTCTCCATGGGGAAGCATCAAGGTCTTTGCCTTTATTTCTCTTGCATACTCACAGTGACTTATAAATCAAGTGCAGATAAGAAGAGAGGGCAAATATCAATCTTTATTTTTTTTTTCTCCTGGCCTGTGCCCACTGGCAGAATACTGAGCTTTGACTGAAAGGTTCTTCAAATCATCCTGTGATTCATAAGCTAGGGAGTTCTCAGGGAGGGAAAAAAAAACAAAGGAAATGTGTGAGAGAAATTTTGTATACCTTGGCTTGGAAGTGAGAGGCTCTGCTCATGCAGCATTGTCTGTATTCATTGCAGAAAAAAACAATTGGAATGTCATCTGAATTATTTTAGCATGGTTTAGAGAAAAGCAATCATTAAAATGCATTTTTAGTCTTAATGTAGAGGACTAGTTAAGAAATAAAACTTAAGAGCATTGTGCAATGCAGACCATCCATTATGACTACTTTATTTTATTTTAATCACTTTACATTACTGTCTTAAGAGAAATATTTCAGAGTATATTTGAAGTTGAGGCTGAGGCTTGGCTGTGTTCAGGTTATTTTGAACAGCTTTTATTACTTTGTGTAATATATATATATACATATATATATATATGTATATATATATATTATACTTTTTGTATATATATATATATGTATATATATATATATTATATACACATATAGTTCATATTATGCATGGTACCTGCACCTTGTCTGTTGTATTTTCTGCTTCTCTGAAGCTACATTAACACTTCAAGATTAAGTTGCATTGGTCACTTTATGATTATATTTTTTAAAATATTTGAATTTTAAAAATATTTCTTTGAAGAAAGTAGATCATGTTTCCATTAAAAAGGAATATTTAGAGTTTGGTTAGTACATTAAAAGGAGTGAATATTTTACAGGGAACAAACCACATAACATCTTTAAACTTATAACAAATCGAATTACACTAAAGAATATTCAAAAACCCTTAGCGATGTGGTATGATTTTATGCTGAAAAAGCTGATATTATGATTATTAGGAAATTACAATATTATTTTCTAGCTTAGCACGAAGTGTTAATTCTGTTAAATGACTGCAAGTGTTGATGTTCAAGGCTGCCTGCTGGCCTTTTGCAGGTGACATATCTAGGGATCAGAGCTATTTCATTTTCTATCTTTTTTTTAAGGCTTCAGGCCTCAACTATAAATTACAACTGATGACAAAAGTGGAAGCTAACAGTGGCAAAATTAGGCCCAAAGGCAAAATAATTATATATACAGCCTTCAGCAGTGAGGGAGAGAGCCATCAATCAGCCCCCAATTATTCACTAGTTAATCAGCTCTGCCCTTCCTTTATTGAAGGGTTACAGTGTAATTAAGTTGGCAGCATCCTTTTAATTCATCAAACATACAACACATGGCGGTGTTTGCTGCAATTGAGGGACAGCACCTTTGTGAGTTTGACCCCTACCACTGCTGCTGTAGATGAGGAAAACTTCAGAGGTAAGAGAGAATATTTATGCGACAGCACGGCACCAGGGTGGTGGCGTCTTCATACACAGCCTTAAGCTTAAAACAACTAACTAAACAGAACATTACTGAACACATTCAAATCCATATTCCATGAGGTATGTGGTAAATACTCACAATGCTAACCTTGAATATGTAAATGATGTGCATGACTGTGTATATTTATGGATGTGTGTAAATGACACATATAAAAGAAGTGATTATAAAGAGGTATAGCTGATTTCTGACATGCAAATGAGCACTGACACCTTCAGAATAGCAGCTTTAGGAGGATACCCACTTATCCCAGTGAGACTACCACAGCCTATACTGTTTTGGAGGTGATCCTGTAAACTTTCCATGAGAGCCATTTATGCGGCACACAAGAAAATAAGACAAATATCATTATAGTCACATCTTGTTGAGAAGGCTTCATTTTATTTCTGTATTTGTTGCTGAAAATGGTGCTGTTCTGCTTGTCCAGTGAATTTCAAAATGAATTAGGCCTTTTACAAAGACTATCTTGCAAAACACACTATTGAGAATGTTTTTTTTAAAGTTCAAGAATGATCTGTAATGACTACAATTAGATTGCCATTGTCCACATGTAGATTCATTTACTGATGACTACAAAAATTAGTATTAGGATACTTAAGATATAATGCTGTTTCTCTATTTGACCTCCATCATTTTGTCAATATTGAACCATATATATATAGAGAGAGACAGAATTCCTAGATTCCATATCATTGTGCATAATACACATTTAAAGAAAAAAAATAGTATTTTGTAACTGAACAGTATCATAAGTCTGAGAAATTCAAAATGAAAAGATATGGACATATTTCAAAAAAATTGCCATATTTGTACTAAGGACACATAAAACACACACTTAACTTCCACATACATGATATGAAAATGCTGGAATTACATATTGAATCAATTGCCTGAATCATCATGAACAACATACAAGAGATACTGAAACTTCTCTATACCTTTTGAGATCAATATTTTATACTTCTTATTTGTGATCACTTTTCTGTGAATTTGTTGAGTACTGCAATCAGATTACTTATGTGTCCTTTCATTAGCGACATTTTAAGAAACTTGAAGACAGAATGTTTATGAGGCCCTTTCCTGACTGTCAGTTACTAACATGAGAGCCTGTACATAATAGGGAGCCAAAAGATTTCATGATGAATGGACATAAATAATGCATGCAAAACTATCAGTACAGCAGCCACTAATAATAACCTAAAGATTCACTTAGGTCAGTGCTTATGTGGCAGATGTACACAATCTAAAACTAAATTAAAACCAAATATCCACAAAATTACTTAAGCTAGCAGCAGAGCTAGCACAGAGCCCAAGGATCCCTTCCCCTCTAAAATCAGGGACATTACATTTTAATTCGAAAATTCATAGTAATCTTGAATTTTAAATACATAAATAAAATAATCTGGCTTTGTTTCCTAAACAATTTGATATAATTGCAGTTTGAAGACTTTGGACAGCAATATCTGCTCTTTTCTTTCTAATTCATTTAATAAAACCTTTCCTAATATTTTTGAAAATATGCAAATTGTATGTTCAGGTACTTGGATATTTTTTAAATTGTGACAGAGTGGATATTAGTCACTTTATTCAATATATTGGAATAATTTCTCCTTGACTTTTGTTCTCCTTTTTTTCCTCTTGTCCTTTGTGTTTTCTTTTATAGTTCATAGTTGTTTTTCTTTCTTCTCTGTAAAGAGAGAGATTTAAAAAATAAACATTACAATCCATTTCCTTTTGGGAATCATATTTTATGAACTTGCCCTTATCATTTAAAGGGCAACCTTTTCTCTGATCTTTGTCTTGCTTCTGATAATTTCAAAGAAGTTTTCCTACTGATGATATTCTGCAAGTTGCAACTTTGTTGTGGCTTTTACTTTTGTGACTATCTTGGCCTTTACAGTGTTTCTTGGTATGTTAAACTAAGTGCAGAACATAGTATAGGCATATACTATATACACATATAACATTAACGTTATATATACATATATAATGCTAATTTTAATATATTTTTCATCATATATACATATATATATATATATATTCTGCTAAAATTATGTATAGGAACCATAAAAATATTTATATGATACTTAAAATGATTTTATCTTTTACCCAGACATATCAAGTTCCCAGGTTTGATTATATTCCCAAATTCCTATAAGATTGATTTAACAATATCTCAATAAAACATAGTGCATAGTGGTACAAAGTTAAAAGCTGAACTATGAGGATGACTCAAGAGAAAATATAACAAAAAGCAACACCTACTTTTGCCTGGGTAATTCACAATAAAGCAGCCTTAAGTTCTTTCTTGACTGAGGAGTATCCATAGAAGGAGCAGAGCTGATTTCTTCAATTTGACAGTTGGTGTCTAGTAAAGCTATTTTTTTTTTTTAAAAAAAAAAAAAATTTGTCAGACTTGTAGCAAACCAAGCACATTTTAAAACATAGTTAATAAAGTGAAATATTTGTTCATAAATAGGCAATAATGGGAACACAGTTTTACATGTTCCTTCCCAGCAGCATAAATTGGTTATTAGCATAAGCTCCTTTACGATATTGGTTCTGTTAATACAAAAGAAGCTCCAGAACATCCTCCTCCCTGCAACCATTTTCCATCCCTTAAAAGGAATTTTATATTTAATGTTCAGATTAAACTCTGTAAAATTGGTTGCTATGCAGAGGGAACTAAGCAACGAAATGATCTTCCTAAATGAAATGATAATGATTCCTGCAATGCTAAGGGTGAAACAGGTAGCAGTGTGAGAGAATCAAGGAACACATAATCTTACTGGGTTAATATCTATCTCAGAAAAAACTGAAGAAGGAACACTGTATAAGCTGTTTATTCAGCTTACATAGAAGAGAGTTGGACAATATATTATGATGCAGTTTGTAAATACCACCACAGACTCTGCGGATCATTAAAAAGGAATAATTTGTTGCTTTTTTTAGACACTTAAATTTTATGTTTAGAATTCTTTCTCTTTGTGAGATAACTGTCCTATGCCTGGTTTAACATTGACTTGAGATGAACAATTGGACTTGCTTTTCTTAGCCAGATACTTAATGATTTTGCTCAATAGAAGACTGTTGTGGCAAGATATAATTAAATTTTGAAAATCACAAAGTATAAAAGCACATGAAAACATGTGAGCATTTATGTAATGCCCATGTTTCTTTAAATCCAGAAGGGAAGGGAAATCTTATTTTCCTGAAAACCTTTCCCAAGTTTTAAATATACTTTCATTCAGATCTGATTCTGTAAATACAACAACTGTAAGCAGCCAAAGCCTGGGAAAATATGGCAAGTCTATTAATCAGTCTTTACTACCCAAGTATCAGGTAAATAAAGGAGTCTTATAGTTTTTCTCTCGGGTTTTGTTTTTCTCTTTTTGTTTGTTCTCTCACAGAGAAACAGTGGCTGCATTTTTGTTTTGAAGATTCATAAATTCTTTATTTCTTTTCCCTTCTTGGGACTATGATGTCTAACACCACCTCTTCTGGTGTCTAAGAAGACTCCAATTCATATTTTAAATTTCCTAAATGAAGAGCAATGAGATCCTCAATTATTCATGATATCTAATAGTCTCATGAGTCCAACTTTTTAAGAACAAGAGTAATACTGTTGGTAAATTGTGACGAGTTAATTCACTTATCAAAGACCTCATCTAACAATCCTGGTTTTAAGTGTTACCATAGACATTTACTCAAAATGTACTCATATCTAGTATACATACAATCCTTTTACATAGCTATTATTCTCTTTCCTCAACAGGTAAATTATTGAAGACACAAAGAAGTCAAATAACATGTCTAAGGTCACAGAGTCAATCCTTACATGAAGGATTGAAATCCACAGTCAGACATTAGGCTCCAAAATCCCCTATAAGGATTATGCTATTAAACACTTGTATCTGACTGCCTCTTCAGAGAATTCTGTTAAGAAATTGCAGATAATCTACATCTACATTTATATCTATATCTATATACCTTTGATTATCTTATTAATATAACTTTTGGAATTGATTTAGTGTCAGAAGAAAATAATACAAACATTTTGAATTATATGCCAAAATATTAAATTGCCACTTTTATTTGCTATTCATATTATATACATACACATATATAGTATACTTGTTAGCTACTTATCTCTACATATATGTACAGCAATCTGTTCAAAGAGAAATAGCGCAATATTGATTAATGAAAATCTTGTGTATTATAGGATAATAAGCCTCTTTACTAGCCAAACAAGAAATATATTTCATTTTATGTATGCTGAACTGATATAGTAGAGATTAAAATCATCTTCAAAAATTTCTTCAAATTTTTTAATATTTTGGTTTATGCAAAATCCAAAACTGTTATCAGTATCAGCAATAAATTTATGTCATTAATAGCTTATAGGTAAAAATAATCATCTATATCAATTAATATAAAATTATGTATTCTTTTAATTAACACTTAAATACTACATTGAGTTAATATGTATTAAACTACCTTGTTAATTGCAAAGTATTATAAAAATGTTTTTGCTAGCTGGAATTATTCTTTATATTTATCTAATATTTCTTGATTTTTACACATGTCTTTTACTATGCAACTTTGATATCGTTACACTAGTAGAATGAAGTAGTAACATGATAGGTTGCAAATCTAAGGTATTTTGGGGATAAGTAATTATTTTCAGGTCACTATAAATGATTACTGATGTATACTAAGTCAGTATTGAAAATATGTCCTTTTTGTACTATTCTACATCTAATCAATCTCATGTTGTCATATCTTTCTGCAATTCTATTGTTCTTTGATTATTTTTCACCTGTCTCTTTTTCAAATCAAAGAATTCATGTATCTAAAATATATTGGGAGAGTATAAAATGTAGTTGTAACTTGGATATTATTTCAAGAAATACTCTATAATAATGAGACTTTTATCATTTAAAATCAAATTTTAGTTTTAAAATTCAAATGTTTGTTCATATACCACATTATCACTATCCACTCAAGTTGCTAAACTCAAAGTCACCTTGATTCATTTTTTTTCTTTTCTTCATTCTGTTCTGTCTTAACATTTTTACTTATTGAGCACCTACTACATACTAACTAACATTTTTAGAGTCTAAAAGATAAAACAGGCAGAAATCCTTCAAACAGTAGAGTTGGCACTTTTGTGTTTATACTTTACATATATTTGCAATTATTAACACATATTAATTCATGAATTAATGAGATTCACTATAATATTTTTATACAGGAATATACTGTTCATTGATTGTGTCCATCTATTCTTTTCCTTTCACTCACAAATACACCTTTACAATTAACTTGTCAAATATTACCTACATTAGTTTTAGACTGCATTATACATAAACATGATAATTTAACATACTTCTTTTTCTGTGGCTGGACAGGATTTCTTTATGTAACATTTCTTTCAAATCCATACATTTTGCTGTAAATAATAGGATTTCAGTTTTCTTTTAATAATAATTAACTTTTTATTCTTTCAAAATATCATAGATATATACAATGTATTTTGATTATATCTACCCTCCAACTATCACCAAAACCCCATCACTACATCTCCCTCCAACTTTATGTATTCTTTTTAGTTGATTTTATTTTTATAACCTACTGGGTCTAATTAGTAATATGCATAATGGCATGGGTATGGACCTGTACAGAGATTTTTATAACATATCAATGAGTGCAAACCAAAAAAGAAACGTGACCCTCCACTCTACAGAATCCATCAACTTTTAATAATTTTCCAACTAGAGGTGAGTCATGTTAGCTGTTCTCCCACTTATCCCGATAATTTTAAATGGCTGATCTTCTGCAGGTAATGACAGCGACTTTGAGAGCCATGTCATATCTTGTAGGCAGCAGTTCATGAAGTTTTTCCCTATCCTCTAGATTTTGGCAGCCTCTTCCCTGACATTCTGAAAGCCTTGTGTGTATGAGGAACTGTTGATACAAATGACCTTTCAACAGCTAAACACTCATAGTCCCTTATGCTTAGTACATTAAAGAGTTATGAGTCTCTAAATTAACTACTACTCATTACAAAAAGAACATTTCCTAACAAAGGTTGAGAACAGCACGGAGACACACAGACACACAGACACACACACACACACACACATACACATACACACACACACACACACCACATACATATATACATATATATATATATATATATATATATATATATATATATATATATATATGTATGTATGTATTATGCATATTACGAAGCAGTTTAACTGAATTAACTTTTGCAAGATAACAAAAGTAGGTTGGTCTCTATAACTTGTGGCCTCTTTAGTCATAAATGTTATTTTTAAACCATGTTTACAATATCAGACATGAATTTCTTCCTTTAAGGCAGGTATCAAATCTAGTACAAAAGCCATGGGCTACCCCTGAAACACTAATGGTACTGTTGGATCAATAAGAACAACTTTTCTGACAGATTGGTATTGGAACATGCAGTACCCAATGTATTGGGTGAAATAATATTGCCTTTTCCTTTTAAATTTTTAATTATACATTTTAAATTAAAATATAATCACTTTCCCCTTTCCCTTCTCTTCAGCTAGGCCCTTCCAAGTTCCCTTCCTTTAAGTTCTTCCATGTTTCCTGCCCTAGTCTCAATAAAACAGCAGAGATAGATAGATAGATAGATAGATAGATAGATAGATAGATAGATAGATAGATATAGGTATACACAAATATAAAATAAAACCTACTAAGTCTCTTTTGTTGTTTGTATCTATATGGTTTCTCTAATTACCTCTTTAATTGACCGACCAATCAGGGGTTCATACTTGAAAGAGGTTTTCAGTGGTGGTTTGAATAAGAGTGGCCTCCATAGGCTCATGTATTTGAATAATTTGTCCACAATTGGTAGAAGTTTTAGGAAGGATGAGAAGATGTGGCCCTGTAGAAAGATGTGTGGCTTTGTTGAAGGAGATGTGTCACCATGGATGGGTTTTGTAGGGTTAAAACACCCCTTCCATGTCTAGTGTCTCTCTATTCCTTCTGCCTATAGATCAAGATGTAAGTGTGCTACTGCTCCAGTGTCATGTCTTATTGCATGCAGTCATGTTTTCCTGCCATGGACTGACTCTCTAAAGATGTAAACAAACCTCCAATTAATTAATTTCTTTTATTAGTTGTCTTGATAATGGTTTTTCTTCACAACCGCAAAGAGTAACTAAGACAGAAATTGGTACCAGGGAGTGTCTAGGAAAGCGGTTGAATGCTGTAAGCAGAACTTAACAGGCTATCCTAAAAGGAACATGGAAGACAGTAATACTTGGTGAAATGTGGACTTCTTACTGCATTCAACCATTTCCCTATACAGAAAGAAGACACATTCTTTGTCAAGAAGTTTTCAGAGGAGAACAAAATAGTCTAAAGATAATTCTTGTGATGTTATAACAAAGAATGTGTCTTCTTTCTGCTTTTGTTCTAAGTCTCCTGGAGGCTAAACTGATGAGTTAATTTTGGACTAATCTCATTAGATAGGAAATTTTAAGACAACCTAGTACTGACTGTGTAACACGGCTATTAGTGATCATTCTTATGTAGCTTTACAAGGAAAAGGAGCATTGGGGACAAAGAGACCTACAAAATGCACCATTTCAGGAGAAAAGAGAACCAGGAAATGTAATGTTGGGAGCCAACACCTGTGATCAAGGAGATGAAACTTTTTTGGTTTTTCAAGACAGGGTTTCTCTAGCTGTCCTGGAACTCACTCTGTAGACCAGGCTGGCCTCGAACTCAGAAATCTGCCTGCCTCTGCCTCCCAAGTGCTGGGATTAAAGGTGTGCACCACCACTGCCCAGCCCGAGATGAAACATCTTGAAGAAAGTCTAATACTAAATGAAATAAAAGGAGTGTTACATTTGTGGCAAGATTTCTTCTGCTTAATAAAGT
Organism: Rhynchomys soricoides; assembly: GCA_019843965.1. NCBI lineage: Eukaryota > Metazoa > Chordata > Mammalia > Rodentia > Muridae > Rhynchomys > Rhynchomys soricoides. Next base: position 4,502,725 of record JADRCH010007664.1, on the reverse strand, counting down.
ATCACAAGTAAAGTTTATGAAAATTTAGTTCAACAAGGGAGAAAGGTTCCAGCCCTAATGGGCAGAAGAACTTAGCAACATTGACCATGTGGTTCTGGCTTTATCAAGAAAGATACAGTAATAAAGAGGTTGTGGAATCTTCCTCTACTGTTAAGGAAAACCTCTGAAGCCAGGGAAGTTCCTGCATGAAGGTCCAAAGAAGCCATTTCTCAAAGCTGTGAATGTGAATCCTGGATTGCCTTGGAGATCACAAGATGTTGGAGGTGCCAGAGTCTCATGGGATGTCTGATGCAAAGAGCTGCAAATAGCATGTTGAACAAGCTCAAGAGGAAAATATATTGCAGTCTGCAAAGGAGGAATGGATGGGAGATTTGAATAGTCCATTTAATGTCAGGCATGGAGATACCTGATTTAGAATTTGGCTTGCTGGGTTTTATATCCTCGTTCAGTATTTGCTCACTATGCTCCCCTTCCTCCCTTTTGAAATAGTAACATGTGTTCTGTATTATTTTATATTGAAAGTATTTAGTCTGACTTTTTTTTTTATGAGTGATTACAAATACATGATTTCTTGAGTCTCAGAAAAGATTTTGGACTTTCAATTTTAGACAGTCTTGAGAATGTGAAACATTTTGGGGGTGTTTGAATTTATATTAAATCCGGCTTGCATTATGATATGACTATAAGCCTATCAGGGCCACAAGTAGAAGGAATAATAATGACCCTGATAGACTCATGTATTGGAAAGTTTGCTCCTCAGTAGGTGGACTATTTAGGAAGGAGGAGGAGAAGTGGCCTTGTTGGAGGAGGTATGTTACTGGAGGGGGGGATTTGAAATTTGAATTAGAAAAACCTTTGCCAGGCTACCTGCTTCCTACTTGTGGATCTGGGTGTAGCTCTCAGCTACTGCTCTGGGACTATGTTTACCTGCTCACTGCCATTTTACATCTATGGTGGTCATGGACTCTCCTCTGAAACTGTAAGCATGCCTCCTAATAAATACTTTCATTTAATGCCTTAGTCATGGTGTCTCTTCATTGGAATGGAAAAGTAACTAAGACAATCTCTCCCACTCAACAGTCATAAAATTTCCATAGTTTATTGTCAAGGGGTGTGATCCCATGAGATTTCCCTACTTCATGGTTAGGATGTTTATAAGATAATACTATGCAGCCATTTCTATAAGACACTGATTCATAGAAGACTTCCTGGTATTCTGGCTCTTACAATTATTCCATCCCCTTTTGCTATGTTGCATGAGCCATAGATACAAGAGCTGTGATAAGGATGTTTATATACGGGCTAAGCTTCCCATGATCTGTTGTTCCTTGTATTGTATCCAGTTGTGATTTTTTTGATGCCCTTCATTTACTGTTAAGAGAAATTTCTTTGATGGGGTTTAATAGTTAAATGGCTAAAAAGATGTGATATAAAATAGAGAAAAAAGAAAATTATGTTGGTCTAATAATGTGGGGGTATTACTTTTTTTCCTAAGATCAATGACTAACTAATGAGGAAGTTTGTTATGACTGTTACTGGTGTTATATTAAATAGTCCATGGATCTTATGGGAACATTATCATGCCAATAATTTATTATACATAATAACTTCTTTAAATTATATGTATATACTTGTAATCCATGTGTTCCCTGCCATGATGACAATGGTCTAAACTTCAGAAAGTATAAACAAGCCTTCGTAAATACTTTCTAACAGTTGTAGTGGTCATGGTATCTCTACACAGAAATATAATAGCAACTGAGATGCTCACTATGCTATTTTTGTTACAGTAGTTCTGTAGTATTTTTTTAAGATAATCTATTTTTATTTCTTTGTCATTGTTAAGTATCTATCCTTGAGAGATAATATCAGTTATTTATACAGTTCTATTATTTCTTAGGATTTTGAGATCTTTGGTATTTTGATAGGCATTGCACTGAATACATCATTTTGGTTATCATGGACACTGTAATAATATTGTTTTTCAGCCTAAGAACATAGGAATTCTTTCCATATGTTTTGGTATATGTTTAATTTCTTTATAGTGTCCAGCAGTTTCCACTTTACAGAGTTCATTCATTAATATTTTTAAATTTAAACCTAAATCTTTCATTGCTTGTAGATTTTAAGAAGGGGATGGAGGATCCATCTGGCTCAGCCAGTAAGTGACACATGAGATCTCTGGAGCCCCATTGTCTAGCTCTGGCTTTGCTCTCTAGTCTGGAGGAGGCATGTGGGAAATCAAGACCATCTTGCCGCCCTAGAGAAACCTTCAGGGACCCCAAAACTAATGAACTTGGAACCTGGCCTGACTACACGACCTAGTTGGATCCATCCACCACTCCAGCTACATCTGACTGGGACACTGCCTGCAGATTGGGGTCTGCCTAAGGTACAATCAACAGAATATGTTATCCTGATCTCCACTGTATGTCCCACAGCTCATCCCACCTTCCTGAGAAGTCCTGCTGCCATCAGGATCATCTAGCCAACACCAGGAATAAAGCAAAAAAGAAAGCTTAAGAGCTCAAGCAACAAGACCAGGGCAATATGGCACTACCAGAGCCCAGCTATCCTGCTTCAACAAACCCTGGATTTGTTAGTGAAACTGAAGCAGAGGAAGAGGATCTTACATCCAATCTTATAAAGATGATAGAGGCCTTTAAAGGGGACATGAATAAATTCCTTAAAGAAACATAGGAAAATGCATTCAAACAGGTAGAGGCTTTAAAAGAGGAAACAAATAAATATAAAGAAATACAGTAAAATGCCATCAAACATGTAAAGGATTTGAATAAAAACATCCAAAACCTGAAAAGGGTAATGGATACAATAGAGAAAACACAAACTGAAGCAATGCTAGAGATGAAAAACCTAGAAAAGAGAACAGTAATTACAGTCATAAGCATTACAAACAGGATACAGGAGATGGAAGAGAGATTCAGGTACAGAAGATATGACAGAAAAAAAAATATCAATCAAAGAAAATACAAACTCTAAAAAGTCCATGACAAAAATACCCAGGAAACCTGTGACACTTTAAAAAGACCAATCCTAAGAATAGTAGGAATAGAAGGAGGAGGAGGAGGAATAAGAGGAGGAGGAGGAGGGGGAGGTGAAGGAGAAGGAGATTATTCCCAGCTGAAAGATGCAAAAGATTACTTTCAACCAAGTCATGGAAGAAAATTTTCTAAACTAAAGAAAGAGGCTCCTATAAAGGTACAGAAAGCTTACAGAACACCAAAGATATTGGGCCAGAAGCAAAATTCGTCTGTCACATATAACCAAAACATTAAATATACAGAACAATGATAGAGTTCTAAAAGCAGCAAGGGAAAAAGGCAAGGTAACATGTAATTGCAGACCCTTCAGTATTACACCCAATTCTAATCTGAGACTCTAAAAGTGAGAAGGGCCACGATGCGGTCTTACAGACCCTAAGAGACCATAGATATCATCCTAAACTACTGTATGCAGCAAAACTTTTAATTGCAATAGATGGAGAAATCATTACAAAACCAAATTGAAACACCTTTCTACTAACCCAGCCCTACAGAGGACACTAGAAGGAAAACTCTAACCCAATGAGGCAAATAATACTCAAGAAAACACAAAAAATAAATAATTGTATACCATTAAAACCAATAGAAGAAAAACACGCCTTCATCAGAGAGAAGGTTAATATACAAAATATATAAAAAACTCAAGAAATTAGACTACAAAAAATCAAATAACCCAATCAAAAAGGGGGTACAGAACTAAACAGGGAATTCTCAACTGAGGAATCTTTAAGGGTCAAGAAGCACTTAAATATTCAACACCCTTAATCATCAGGGAAATGAAAATCAAAATAACACATGAATCTACCTTACGCCAATCAGAATGGCTAAGAGCAAATACTCAAACTGCACCACTTGCTGTCAAGGATGTGGAGAAAGGGGAACAATCTTCCACCACTAGTGGGAGTGCAAACTTTTAAAACCACTCTGGAAATCAATCTGACAGTTTCTAAGAAAACTGGAAGTAGTTCTATCAGAAAATCCAGCTATACCATTCCTAGACATATACCCAAAAGATGTTCCACCATATCACAAGAACACATGTTCAACTATGTTCATAACAACTTTATTTGTAATAGCCAGAAACTAGAAAAACCCCATATATCCCTCAACCAAAGAACGGATACAGAAAATATGTCTCATTTGTACAATGGGAAACTATGCAGCTATTAAAACTAAGGACATCATGAATTTTGCAGGCAAGTGGGTTGAAGTTAGGCATATCATCCATAGTGAAGTAACCCAGATCCAAAAAGGACATACATGGTATGTACTCATTGATAAGTGGATATAAGCCAAAAAGTTAAGAATGCCCATGATACACCCCACAGACCCAAAGAAGTTGAGCTAGAAGGAAGGTCCAAGTGAGGATTCTTGAATCCAACTTAGGGGGAACAAAATAATCATGGGAAGCAGAAGAACAAAGGAACCTGTGTGGGTGGGGGGAGGATAAGGGGAATAAGGGACAGGTTAAGGCATGGGGAGAGATAAGAGAAAGGCCTAGAGGACCAAGGGAATTAATGGAAATATACAGCAGTGTGGGGGTAATTCTCTAGAAAGTTCCAAATACCCAGATAAGGGAGGCTCCCAGGAATCAATGTATGTGATCTTAGCTGAAATGCTAGACATTGGGGATATGGAACCTGAAGAGACAACCTCTAGTAGCCAAACAGGACCACCGGGTGGATGATGGATACATCAACCCACCTACAAAACTTTTGACCCAAAATTTGTTCTGTCTAAAAGAAATGCAGGGACAAAGAAGGAGCAGAGACTGAAGGAATGGCTGACAAGTGACCTGCCCAAATTGAAACCCATCTCATGGGCATGCACCAATCCCTCACACTATAAAAAATGTTATGTTGTGTGTGCAGACAGGAGCGTATCATGGCTTTCCTCTAAGAGGCTCTACCCAGTAGCTTGCTAAGATAGATACAGATATCCACAGACAACCTTTGGACAGAGGTCAAGGATCTCTATGGAAGAGTTAGAAGAAGGATTGAAGGTTCTCAAGGAGATGGTAACCCCACAGGAAGTAAAACAGTGTCAACTTACCTGAACTTCTGGGAGCTCCCAGAAACTGAGCCACCAATGAAAGAGCATACATGGACTGGTCTGAGGATCATGGCACATATGTAGCAGAGGACAGCCTTGCCTGTTCTCAGTGAGACAGAGTGTACTTAATCCTGCAGGGATTTAATGTTCCAAGGTGAGGGGATACTAAGGGTAAGGAGCTGCCCTCTCAGAAGCAAAGAGGAGGAGAGGAGGAACTCTGTGAGGGGGAACAGGAGGGAGCAGCATTTAAGATACAAATGATTAATTAATTGAAAAAGAAGGGGAATGGAGACAGTATGGAGAGAATGAGAAACCTTGGAACCCTCAGCCTAATTGGGATGTTTCCATCAATTCTCTCTTCTCAGTACCCAGGGAGCTCTGTAGAAATGGAAGCAAAACCTGTGCAAGAACAAGAGGGGATGAAAGACACCAAGAAAACAAGTCCTTCTCAGTCACACCAAAGTATTTTATATTGTTTGTGACTCCTGTGAAGAGTGTCATTTCCCCAATTTCTTTCTCAGCCTGTTTATCCTTTGAGAAGAGGAAGACTACTGATTTGTTTGAGTTAATTTTATATCCAGCCACTTTGCTGAAGTTGTTTATCAGCTGTAGGAGTTCTCTGGTAGAATTTTTGGGGTCACATAACTATACTATCATATCATCTGAAAATAGTGATATTTTGACTTCTTCCTTTCCAAACTGTATCCCTTGACCTCCTTTTGTTGTCTAATTGCTCTAGCTAGAACTTCAAGTACTATATTGAATAGATAGGGAGAGAGTGGACAGCCTTGTCTAGTTCCTGATTTTAGTGGGATTGCTTCGAGTTTCTCTCCATTTAGTTTGATTTTGGCTACTGGTTTGCTGTATATTGCTTTTACTATGGTTAGGTATGGGCCTTGAATTCCTGATCTTTCCAACACTTTTATCATGAAGGGATGTTGAATTTTGTCAAATGCTTTCTCAGCATCTACATAAGGACACAGCTGTACCACTCCTGGGCTTATACCCAAAAGATGCTCTAACATATAACAAGGACACATGCTCCACTATGTTCATAGCAGCCTTATTTATAATAGCCATAAGGTGCAAAGAAATCAAGATGTCTTCATCAGAGGAATGGATACAGAAAATGTGGTACATTTATACAATGGAGTGCTACTTAGCTATTAAAAACAATGAATTCATCAAATTCTTAGGCAAATGGGTGGAACTAGAAAACAGCATCCTGAGTGAGGGTAACCCAATCTCAAAACAACACACATGGTATGCACTCACTGATAAGTGGATATCAGCCCCAAAGCTCAGAATACCCAGGATACAATTCACAGACCATATGAGCTCAAGAAGAAGGAAACCCAACGTGTAGGTGCTTCAGTCCTTCTTAGCAGGGTGAACAAAATACTCATGGGAGCAAACACAGAGACAAAATGTGGTGCAGATACTGAAGGAAAGGCCATCCTGAGACTGCCCCCACCTGGGGATCTATCCCATATACAGTCACTAAATGCAGACAGTATTATGAATGCCAAGAAGTGCATGCTGACAAGAGCCTGAGCTGTCTCCTGAGAGGCTGAACCAGAGCCTGACATATACAGAGGCAGATGCTCACAGCCAACCATTAGACTGATCAGTGGGTCCCCAGTTGGGGAGTTAGAGAAAGAACTGAAGGAGCTGAAGGGATTTGCAACTTCATAGGAAGAACAACAATATCAACTAACCAGATCTCCCAGGGTCTAAACCACCAACCAAGGAATACACATGGAGAGACCCATAGCTTCAGTAGCTTATGTATTAGAGGATGGCTTTGTTGGTAATCAATAGGAGAAAAGGCCCTTGGTCCTGTGAAGACTGGATATCCCAGTGTAGAGGAATGTGAGGACTGGGAGGCAGGAGTGGGTGGGTGGGAGCACACTCTCATAGATGCAGGGGAAGGGGGTATGGGATAGTGGGTTTCTTGGAGAGAAATCAGGAAAGGAGATAACATTTGAAATGCAAATAAAAAATATCCAATTAAAAAAAATGTTCATAGGAACTCACAGACTGAGGCAGTGTGCACAAGGCTTGGAAAGATCTAAGTCAAATTGAGTTCCATCACTGAGAGAAGTGGATATGTGTTCCCACTCCTAACCTAGAAGCTAGCTTCAATTGATAACCACTTGCACATAAATGTTTAATTTTCTTCTAGGGATTCTCACTGGAGAAACAATCCACTGATCAGTGTAAGCCCCATGTCCAACAGTAGATTGCCAACACATGTGAACTCAACAGAATCCTTGGAGGTTCATTGTCTCATAATGTTTTTCAGGACTTTTAAAAAAGAATTATACACAAATGGGGGGGGGAGTGAAGGAGAAAGAGAAAGAGAGAGGTTTTGTGTTTTTATGAGATTCCTATGTGTGAGCATGTGTCTATGTATCTATTCCTGGCTGTCTGGAACTACTTACTAAATAGAGCACTCATTCAGCTAACCTTGAACTCAGAGAGTTCAGCCTTCCATTGCCTTACCTGTGCTCAGGTTAAAGGTTTATGCCATCACATCCATCCTTGGCTGTTGTTTTCTAAGGAGAGACAGAAAATGTGTGAATCTCAATCAGAAGAGTGGTGAGGAGGAACTGACAAGAGTTAGAGGATTGAAAACTATAATCAGAATACATTGTGTGAAAATAATCTATTTTCAATAAAAGAAATAAATAGCTCCTTCCCAAACTGCTTTTTCTGTTGCTGTTATGCATTTCTACTGCACTGAACTTATTTATCAGTCTTTTATAGCATCTTTAGGGTTTTATATGGAGAGAAACTTTGTCTTAAACCACAGCTAAGCAATACTGAGAGTAAGAGAAATAGTCTTCAACAGGAAATAGTATACCAAATGATCATCTCTGAATCCAAATATATAGGTAATGTTATGCAGATTGAGCAGCTTATGTGAGTGTGTGTGTGTGTGTGTGTGTGTGTGTGTGTGTGTGTGTTCATCTAACAATTAAAGAGCCCATGGATTTGAAAGGGAACAAGGAGCGTTATATGGAACCATTTGGAGGGTGAATGGGAAGGAGGAAAGAATGTAATTATATTACAATCTCAAAAATAAAAGAAATATGAGCTATTTTGATTTTCCATTTTGGTTTTACAAACAAAAATGCTCCTGTTCCTATTTGTCATTTGCCTATGTATTCTGGCTAAGCTTTTAGCTGTCCTATTGAATAGTAAAAGTAAACATGGTTGCTTTGTGTTTTCTTGAGGAGGAATAACTTTCAGCTCTCATTCATTTACATAAGATGTTGGTTATGGATTTGTTACAAATACTTTTTATCATATTGCATTTCATTATTGCTATTATCATGAATGTTTGTGAAATTTTATCAAATTTATTTTTTGCCTCTATCAACATGATCATATAATATTTATTATTCATTGTGTTTATTTTATATATTATTTTATGGACTTATTTTGTGCAATTTTTGTATCTTTCGTATTAAGCCTACTTCATATATAGTATATTCTTTCATATTTTCTTTTTATTTTCTTAACTTCAAGAGATAATGCTGGACTTGTGGATTAGGATTTAAGAACCATTATCTCTGGCTGGAGAGATGGCTCAGTGGTTAAGAGCATTGACTACTCTTCCAGAGGTCCTGAGTGCAATTTCCAGCAACCACATGGTAGCTCACAACCATCTATAATGGAATTTGATACCCTCTTCTGGTGTGTCTGAAGACAGCTACAGTGTACTCACATACATATAAGTAAATACATAATTCTTTAAAACAATCTATTACCTCTTTATAATATGGAAGAGTTTGTTAACCGTTTTTGTTAATTTTATAAAAAAATTTATAAAAAGAATTAATCAATATAGCAATTCAAACATGAGCTTATCATTTGGGGAAATTTTATTAATTTTAATAAATATCATTGCTTATTGTTGGTATGGTAGTTGTGGCTTATATTATGGTGTGTGTATTCAGAAATTTGTTTATTTTTCTTTTATATTTTCTAATGTGTTATATAACTTTGCACAGTAATTCCAAATTATGTTCAGTTTTTGGTGATATCAGTATAGTTAGATGTTTGTTACTTATGCATATTTTTTCAAGATCCACTATTTACTTAATTAATACTTTTTAATGATCTTTAGACTCTACTCATTTTTTCCTCAGGTGTTTATTTTTAATTATTTCTTTCATTTAGTAGTTTTGCATTTGGTTCATTTTCTTTGGAAGTGATGCTACTATATATTCCATGACAGTATCAAAATTGTGTTCTTATTGACTTCACTTACAAAGTTCTAAAACATAATACACACACAATCACATCTACTTTTTAGTTCATAGGAATTTCTAAGATAATGCTACCTGCATTATGATCCTTAATGTTTTAGTCTATATGATCTAATTAAGTTTATATTGAGCACAATAGAACAGCAATTATGCTTGATATTTTGCCCTATATTTTTAACTGTTTTGGTATGACATTGTCATTAAAATGCTGGTGCATGCACATTGCTAGTGGGCATGTAAAATGGTACAGCTGTGAAAAGTAGTTTGACAGTAATCAAGTTAAACCTGCAATTACCATATGACCCAGTAATTCCATTCCTGCTTATATATCTAAAAGTATTTAAAAGAAATTATTATTCCCAGGCTTGGTGGTACATGGTTATAATCACAGATCTCAGGATGTCGAGCAGAATATTTAAAAATTTCTATCACGCCTTAGTGATATAGTGAGACATGTAACAACTAATGAAAACAGCAATAACTCATGATACCAAAGTAGTTATAGAAATGTGAATATAAAAATTCTCAGAACATTTGCTTATAATGTTTAAAATGTAGTTAAAACTAAAGTAACTTTTAACCTATATGTGAATGAGTAAAATATGATATATCCATTTACTAGAGAATATTTTTTAGCTGAGAAAAGGAATAAAATCCTTATACATGGCATATTATAAATGAATTTTAAAAATATTGTGCTAAGTGAAAGAAGCCACATGAAAATGATATATATTTTCTATCATACCCATAAGTTATAAATCCACACAATAATAAAACAGATAAATTTTTGCCAGGGTCTATTACAAGTGAAAATGGAAAATAACTGATTAGTTGGTATTTGTTTTCTTTGGGCATAATATCTAAAATCAGATCTTTCTTCTGGCCTATATAGCATTGTAAACATAATTAACTGAATTGCAAGGTTAAAAATATTAAAATTGTGACTTTTATGATATATGCATTTTAATTGTGGTACATTTCTAAACCTGAAAATGACTGCTGATTTATATATATGTTAGTCTAATACCTGCCATAAACAATCTAGCTGACTCTTGGATTCAGAAATTCAAGTCTGAAGTTGTTTACATTGATTCTGTACCTATGGTTTTTAAAAAAGGCATCATGTTGGTGGAAGTATTTAATATAACCTGTATGCCTCATGACCAACAGAAGAAAGAGAGGATACTAGAAAGATACACCAACTATATTCTTCCAAACTGAGGCCAATGACCTATACCCTTTAGAGACAGTCTCCTAAATTTTCAACCACCTCTGGAAATAACTTACCCATCTAGTGATCAAGTACTTAGCACATGATGCTGTGGGGCTATTCCATGATGAAAATACAATGTTCTTTATTATTATTACTTTTATTATTTTGCAGTCTAGTCACGTGGTCCACTCTCCCACATTTCCTCGTTGCATTCCTTCTCCCCTGTGTCTCCAAGAGGATGTCCCCACCTGCTTACCCTCCACTTCCTATCCACAACCCCACCCCTGCCAGGCCTCCTTACTTCCTGGGACTTCCAGTCTCTCCAGGATTAGGCACTTGAGGCCAGACCAGGCAGTCCTCTGTTCTCTCTCTCTCTCTCTCTCTCTCTCTCTCTCTCTCTCTCTCTCTCTGTCAGGGGCCTTGGACCAGCTCATGTATGCTGCCTGGTGGGTGACTTGGTATCTGAGAGATCTCAGGGATCCAGGTTAGTTGAAACTACTGATCGTCCTATGGGGTCTCCCTCCTCAGCTTCTTCTAGCCTTTCCCTAAATCAACCACAAGAGCCCCTGACTTCAGTCTAATGGTTGGTTGTAAGTATCTTCATCTGTCTCAGTCAGCTGCTTGTTGGGCATCTCAGAGAACAGCCATGTTAGGTTCCTGTCTGTAAGCACAACATATCATTAGTAATAGTGTCAGTCCTTGGAGCCTCCCCTTGAGATGGATCCCAGTTTGAGCCAGTCACTGAACCTCCTTTCTGTCAGTTTCTTTTCCATTTCTGTTCTTACAGTTCTTTTAGACAGGAACAATCTGGGTTAGGGTTTTTAATTGTGGGATGGCAACCTTATCCTTCCACTTGATGCCTTGTCTATCTACTGGAAGTGGACTCTACAAGTTCCCTCTCCCCACTGTTGGGCATTTCATCTAAGGTCCTTCCTTTTGAGTCCTGAGAGTCGCTTACCTCCTAGGCCTCTGGTACTAAGAAATGTAAATAAATAAGATAATCAATAAAAAAATAGTCATGGAAAAAAAAATAATGGATCAGACTAAAAATCTAAGAAACAAAATCCTTTTTACACCAGCTGCAGTAAGATGCTAAAACTGGTGACACATAATTGTTTTTACATAACAAATGCATAACCGTGATCAGATATAAGGATGACAGCCTTCATAGCATCTGTTCTGTTGCACATGGATTCTGAGGAGGGAGGGGATAAGTGCTAGCATGTGGAGGATGTGAGACACACACTGCCACAGATGAGGCTATTCTTCCTCATGCCACCTCACTGGATTCTCATTCGCCCTGATTTTAGCAATGTTCCTGTGAAGATTGCAAAGTGAGACAATCTACTGTTCGTGCCAGTAAGCATTCTATACATATGATATTTATCTATTCCTGTTTATCGATAAATTGATATCTAGAATATATGTGGTGGATATCCAACACTAAATGGTCAAATAAGATATTTGGGGGCTGGAAAATGTGAACACTGTATGTTTAAAGAGTTGCTAGTACTCATTGTAAAAGAAAATGGTAAGGCTCCTTTGAGACCACTTTGCTCACTCTCCTACAAAAATATTACAATCCCACATTCTATGTGTTAATTTGATCACATGTACTATACTAGATCTTAGTTTATACTTCTTACATTTAAGTATGGACTTACATAGTCTACACTGGGTATTCCTGCACATTTCTCTGCAGTGTTTTCATATAGTTATCACGTTCAATTTTTCCTTCAAAACTAAAAGCATATACTGAATTGAAAAAAAGAAAATACAATGTTCTGCTTCTGATTTCAGAAGGCTTGTGACAGTATAATAACACAAAATAATCCCAAAGTCCTCAAAGTCAAAACTTAATACCTTAAGTATTGTCTGATGTACAAAAGTGTCTTAATTGTATGTCCCTGTGAAATCACAAAGAAAACCATGTACATCTTTAATATGTCACAAAATAAATATTGTCATACAAAATGAACAAGTATGAGAATAGTAAAAAAATAATTGGCCCTATAGAAAATCAAACCCCAGACTGGAAAGTACTGTTTCCTCGAGTTTCATGGCTGGAATGAAGAACATTATGATGGCACACAAGCCAACAGGGGTCCCCACTTTGCCACAGCTTCATGGACTCTCCCTTGTTCTGGCTTTTCCTGTTGCTTTTGGCTTTTCTCAACAGAAAAAAAAATCCACATTCCTGGCATCTTCAACAATCTAGAGTTCTCACTGAATGTTCACCTCACCCTCCCATCTTCACATATGATTCTCTAAGGGAAACACCTGCAAGCCTCATATCCCTGTCACTTATGACCTAAAGTTTCAGATCTTGGCCCTTCTTTGAAATCTTTTTGGATGTATCCATGACTTTATACACTTTTCACTTGGCAGGTTTGCAAAATGAGCTTCACATGCTATATATCAAAGTCTTCTGTCAACTTGAGCTGTAACTGGACCTTTTTGTGCACCACTGTATTTGCACATGAGTGCCTTGGTGGCTGAACACAGTTAAATGTATCCTAGGGAATCAATTTTATTTGTGATCAAAATTTACTCTTCTATACTCTGAAACCTGTGATTGGTGGGGACTGGGCAACTTTTAAGGTACTCTCAAAGTTTCTTTCCTATTACTCTAATGCAAAGAACTTGGTTTCTTTTAAATTGTATTTGAAATGTTTTTACAAAGCATGGTTTTCTTAAACTAAACTTCACTCTAGTTTTTCTGGCAAAACAGGAACTATTTAAAGTCTTTCTCCTTTGGATTTTACTCCAGATTTTCATTATAAACTTGTCTTTTGTGGCCAGCAATAACATGGCACAATATGAATATTGGTTGGGCTGTTTGAAATAATTTTTGCCAAGTTAATTAGTCCATCACTTTTAGCACAGCTTATATAATGTCTCATTTCATGAAGAACATGTAGATCTTTCATGGATGTCCTCTGTATAATCCCAACAAATTGTTCTTCTTGCAGTCAAAAGAAGCATGTTTATGGTTTACAATATTATAGAAATTTTATTCTTCTGAGATAACACTACAACCATTCATTCAACTCCAGTTAGCACTTTTTGTTTTTCTCTATGTTGTTTCTCCAAACTTTTCCATGTTCATTACACAAACAAATACCAAAAGCTCCTGTTCATATGTTTAGGTAGGTACAAAAAAGACCTCACTTCTTTGGTACCTGTTTTCTACATTAGTCACCTTTTTTACTGCCCTGACAGAATATCTGACACAAACAACTTAAGAGAATATGGATTTTTTTTGTACCCTTTCTGAGGTTTCAGTGCACAATTCTTTTCAACACTGACTGTGGCTCTGTGATGAAGCAAAACAAAATGACAACAGGAACATATATCAGAGAATATCCTCCTCTTGGCAGACAAGTTGCAAATAGAAAGCAACCAGGGTCTGATGTGATATCAAAGGCATTGCCCCATATTCCTATTTCTTTTGTTCTATGCGGTGCTTCCTAAGGCTTCCATCATCTTTCAAAAGGGACGCTGTAACTGAGACCCAAGTAATAAATAGAAGATCTTTTAAGAAACATTCCAAATTTAAACTATACACACGTGTGCAGGTGCCCAAAGAGGCCAGAAGAGAATGTCAGATACATTGGAGCTGGAGTTACACAGTTGTGAGCTTCAATCTGCCCCAGCCCAGTGAGATTTGAGTGAAAGCCCATTCTTCTTGAAGAACACCAAGTACTCATTCACACACACACACACACACACACACACACACACACACACACATACACACACACACTCATATACACATACATATACACACACATACTCATATACACACTCATACACACAGAAAAAAAGAGAGGGGGGATTTTGAATCCTTAAATTTTTCAACAAAATTTGAAATTCTGCTAATCTGTATTTCATGAAGGATTTGATATATAAATGCTTTCACAGATAAACTGATAAACAAGAAGAGAAGACTAAAAAGTGATATATATTTCATAAATTTAGAGTAAAAAAGTAAATATACATATTTTCAAGGTTTATTATAAAAATAACCACATTTGTGTTAAATTTGTTCAAATATTTGATCTCATTGAGGGAAATGGTCTTCATTTTTTTTTCTTCGGGCCATGGAATGCTGATTTACTTATTTACTTAAATATCACCGTCTTGCATGTGTGTATATGATGCATATGTGGAAGATGAGGGTAAACCTTGCCTCATGCTACTGTGTGTTGAGGTTAGAAGACCACTCTGTGGAGTCAGTTCTCTCCTTTCATATGAGTTGGAGGGGTTGAATTCAGCCCGCCAGCTCTGCTCAGGTATCACCTTTACTTACTTTTCTTATCAAGATGTAAAGTAACACTCAAATGTTAAAATGCTAAAAACTTGATTTAAGGTTGATTGGGTTACGATTTAAAAATTCTTGTACATGATTACATTCTGTTCTCTAATATTTTGTTAATAATTATAATATGGAAAACATATATGCTTATATATTTAAATTTTTAAATATTTTAAATGTTTGTAATTAAAATATAATTACATCCTTTCTCCCTTTTCTCCTTCCAACCCTTCTTGTTCTTCCCCATTGCTTTCTTTCTGATTCATGAACTGTATTTTTAAATTTTATATATATATATATATATATATATATATATATATATATATACATAAATTCTTTATAAAATACATAAAATCTCAGTCCATATATAACTTTTATATTTCCGATTTCAAGGTCCTACCTCTTGGTGTTAGATAACAAATTTGGAGACACTTCTCTGGGGAAAACAATCTCTTCCACTCTCAGAATTCCTTAGTTGCCTGTAGTTCTTTGTCCGGGATTGGGGTCTTATGAGAGAATTTCCTCATTCCTTGTTAGCATGTCTATTGGTATCATCCTTGTTCTGGTCTTGTTTACACAGCCACGTTGTTGAGATTTCATGGGTGTAGCTCCCTGGCTTTTCTAAAGGACACAACCTCACAGCAAACTCTGTTCTCCTCTGGCTCTTACAATCTTTCATCTCTTCCACTATGATCCCTTAAATGTAGGTGCAGTTGTGCTGTAGATGAATCAGTTAGGACTAGACAACATACGGTCAATTGTTCTCTGTGTCTTCACTGCCTATGCCTTTTTGTAAGGGTCACTGTTGCAAGGTGTTTTTTTGATGAAGGATGAACCTATACTTATCTGTCTGGATATAGATAAATAATTAGAATGTAGTTAAGAATTATGCTGGTATATTAAAGTAGCAATTGTCAGTTCTCCTCCATGATTCATTAACTTACCTATCCTAGATAGTTGGCTATGTTTTCAGTACCAGGCATGTGTTACCTCTTCTTGAATGGTCCTTATGTTCAATTTTTTACTGTTTTCATAATATGGTAATAATTTTACTCTAATAAAATATAATGTTTTGTTTATTTATTTATTTCCATCCCAAATGCTACCAAATCCTGTTGCCACCCTCACAAAGACCTTCCCCCAACCTCCTTCCCCCGTTCTCTTTTCTTCTGAGAGGGTACCACCCCCTGTTTATCCCCCCACCTGGCACATCAAGTCTCTGCCAGATTAGGTGCATCTTCTCCCACTGAGGCCAGAGAAGGCAGCCCTGTTGGGGAAAGGATGCCACACTCAGGCTAGAGCTTTAGGGAGAACCTCCATTCTGGTTGTTGGGAGCCCCACATGGAGACTGAGCCACATATCTGCTACATACATGCCCAGGTCCTCGTTCCAGTCCATGTGTATTTTTTGGTTGGAGGTTCAGTCTAGGAGAGCTCCCAGAGGTACAGGTTGGTTTACTCCTTTCTTCTACCTGTAGTGTTGTATCCCCATCATGTATTTTCATTCCTTCCCTTCAACTCTTCCATAAGGGTCCTCGACTTCAGTCCAATATTTGGCGGTGTATAACTGAATCTGTTTCAGTCAGTTGCTAAGTGGAGCCCCTCAGAGGACAGCTATGCTAGACACCTGTCTGCAAGCATAACAGAGTATAATTAATAGTATCAGAGTTTGCTGCTTGCGTATGAGATAGGTTTCAAGTTAGGCTTGCTGTTGGTTGGCCATTCCTTCAGTTTCTGCTTAACCTTTGTCCCTGCATTTCTTGTAGACAGGACAAATTTGGGTCAAAAGTTTTCATGGGTGAGTTGGTGTCTTTATTTCATGTCTCAACTGTTAGGCATCTAAGATAAGTCAGTTTCATTGACTCCTGGGAGCCTCCCTCATCTCAGGTCTCTGGGTCTTCCTAAAGATTTCCTCCACTCTCCCACACCTAGCAGGTATAGATTTCTATTCATTCTCCTGGCCTACTGGGTCTCTCTCGTTTCTCTCTCAACACCTGCCCCCTCCATTGGGTAACTGTTAATAAAGGGTCTTTTCTCTTTTACTTTAGTTGAGTAATTAATTTTGTACTATACTTGTTACTTCTCCCTGAAATGTTTGGCATAGTTACCCAATAAAATCGTGAAGATCTGAAAAAAAAAACCAAAAACCAAAAACCAACAACAAAAAAACCACTTAATTTGGGTAATTTTAATGATTCAGTTTCTTTAGTTATTAAAGGAAAAACCAAATTATGTTATATCTTTAGTGAAGATTTATAATCTGGCTTGTAAAATATATATTTTATTGTTTATTTATGTGCATGTGTTTGTGTCTGTATACATGTATAAGCATATGTGTTCTAGCACCCACAGAGGTCAGAAGAGGGAGCTGTGATTACAGATGGTTGTGGTCCCCCTATTTAGATGAAACTCCAGTCCCCTCAAAGAGCAGCAAGCCATAACCTGTGATCCATCTCTCCATCTGCAGAAAGGCTTATTTTAATTAGGTTTGACTAGTGACTTTGTACCTTGATATACCTTGGTATGTGTATCTTTCTTTGAGTATTATTAGAATAAGATTTCCCTAATGACAGAGTTTTAAATTCCTTATCAAAGCTCAATAACTTACATGTTTTCTATTGTAAAGTTTTTGCAAAGGTTCTGTAAACTTTTCCTGTTCTTCATTATCTTTCTTTCATCACTCAACTGTAGAGATGTGTTTATCCTCACTAATTTGCTGTGATACTCTTGTGTCCAAGGACATTGGTCCTTTTATTGAGTATACTTTTTGGATAAAAGATTTCTGTTTCATTTTGTTTTTTATTTCTTCCATTTATTAAGTTTCTTTGGGAAAATATTTTTAAAAAACATTTGTTTTGTTCTAGCTTATTATATTTTCTTAAATGGCCATTTAAAATTCTGTCAGTTGGTTCTCCTATAAGACACACTCACTAACATCTGTCACTGTGTTTAGGTGTGGACAACTGAGTGTGGGGTGACAAATAGAGGAGTTGTTGAAGGGACTGAAGGAGCTGAGGGAGTTTGCAACCCCATGGAGGGAGCAACAGTGTCAACTGGCCAGACTCCCCAGTGCTCCCAGAGACTGGACCACCAACCAAAGAATACACATGAAGGGACCCATGGTGCTGGCCACATATGTGGCACAGGAGGGTCTTGTTGGCCACCAGCATGAAGAATGGCCCTTGGGTCTGAGGATGCCCCAGCATAGGGGAATGCCAGAGAGGGAAGATGGGAGTGAGTGGATGAGTGGGGAAATACCCTCATAGAGGCAGGGGGAGCGGGATGGTATAAGGGGTTTCCAAAGGGGAGACCTGGAAAGGGGAAAACATTTGAAATGTAAATAAAATATCAAAAATAAAAATAAAAGGAACATTTTTGCTTATTGGAGTTATTTCAGAGAATGGAAATTTTAGTTATTTATTTTATTCTCTTGAGTATTTGTTAGTATCTGCCCATTTATCAAGAAATTATAATTTGCTTGTGTATGAACCTATAGTTACTTCCATTATTTTAACACCAGATAATCAAATTTGACTTATTGCTGAAATATGCTCAATTCCCAAGCCAGATCTCAACAATAATAGTTGTGCTAGATGTAACAGAGCTGTTAGAATAGGCATGCCTCTAACTTGCTGACTCTTGAACTCTACCAGAAATTTCAGCCAAAGTCACAAATGGATATGTAACTAAAAAGAGCTTCCATAATATTAATTGCTACCTGTACAACACAAGATTCTATGTAATATTCTGTTGATAGCTACCTGGTCTTAATGACAAGGGTGACATCTTGCACTCTGCTATGTTTTATGCCTTTTGGCTCATACATATTAAAGAAGGAAGTTACTTGTGCTTCCAGACTAACAGTAAGCTCTGTTAACCCTTGGGTACAGAAGCATGGATATGACTTTTATAAGAAATATACAAAGATCTATGCATAGCTGGTAGTGGTACTGCTTAACACATGGCTGTATCCCATTGATATGTAAATGTTTGCCTCATTTTAGAAACTTTCTGTATCTCTTCCTGCAAGATTTTCTACATTTAGACAGAGAACAGAGTAGGGACACAGTCTCATTGACCATCATGGTTGGTAATGAACTGGTTTGTTCCCAATTCTCAGAAATTCAGGGGCCCATCTCTCAAGGAAAAATATGTTCCTAAGATCTACCCCTAAGCAATGATGCAGGCTGAAACTTGACTCTGAATTACCAGTGCACAGGTATCCATTGATGCTATGGTCAGTTTAATTGTTCCATGTTTGACCTCTGGCCTGAATATGAACCTTCTCTTTATACCATATGCTGAAGCTGTCTGTGGTCTGGCTACAGCATTCATTATATAATATTGTTTTGATCCATGTGATCAAGAAAGTAAATAATTGCTCAACTCTAATACACCCAAAGTTGGAAGAAGAATGGTATTTGTAGTCACTAATCTGGCCTAAAAGATTGCAGCCAGTTAGAATTTGTATATTATCATAATGTTACTGAGGTTTTCTCTAGAAATTTAAATGTTTTTTAGTTTTTAACTAAACAAAATGTATTAAACCAAGAATCATTTCTTATTCCTCTTTTCACACCATAAGCAACTTCTTTAGTATTCCTTTATTTGTTGTTTCTTATATGAAAAGTAAGGCTTGCCTATTATCTCTCACTTGATTTCCTTGAGTCCTATAAAGGAGATTTGGTGAATAAGTAAATATTCAGCCTATTATTTAAGTAAAGGGTTCAATATTTTTATTGGTTCATCAGTTTCATTGATAATTTTGAAAACAAGCTTTCTGGGACATTGAATTTGTGTTATTGCTATTATTTTTCTCTTAGTTTCATTAAGTTTTCTTCATTTTTGTTTTGTTTTGTTTCTTAAGTTCTTTTTATAGTTGTCTAATTTAGATTAGTGACTTTAGTTTTTAGTTTATTGTGTGGTTTATTGAGATTATAAGATTAATTATTGCCTAATTGTTACTGAAACAATTTGTAGGGATAATATATGACTCTCATAGCCTGGGATTTTCAATTTCATCTCTAATTTTTTCTGGTTAATATTAACAGGAAAAATAAGCCAACTTAATCCTGACTGAGTGTCACCTCTGACAAATTCAAATTTTATAAACTTTAAAATAAATAGCTGTCCCCTGAGAGGCTCTGCAAGAGCCTGGTAATACAGATGCAGATGCACACAGCCCAACATCAGTCTGAGCCCAGTGACCCCTATGGCGGAGTTAGGGAAAGGACTGAAGGAGCTGAAGAGGTTTGGGACACCATAGCAAGAACAATAATATCAACCAACCAGACCCCCCCCTCAGAGCTCCCAAGGAGTAAACTACCAAACAACGAGTACACTTTGAGGGACCCATGGCTCCAGCTGTATATGTAACAGAGGATGTGATTGTCAGGTACCCATGAGAGGAGAACCCCTTAGTCTTGAGGAGACTTGATGCCCCCAGGGTAGGGGAATGCTAGGGCACTGAGACAGGAGTAGGTGGGATGGTGGAGGATTACCCTTATAGAGGTGGGGGTGAGGTAGGGAGAAGGGAAACTGAGAAGGGGATAACATCTGAAATGTAAACAAATAAAATATCCAATACAAAAAAGAAAAAAATGAAAGAAAACAGGGCCATCCTCTGCTACATATGCAGCTGGAGCCATGGGTCCCTCCATGTGTACTCCTTGGTTGGTGGTTTAATCCCTGGGAGCTCTGGTTGGTTGATATTGTTGTTCTTCCTATGGGGTCGCAAACCCCTTCAGCTCCTTCAGTCCTTTCTCTAACTCCTCCATTGGGGACCCTGTGTCCAATGGTTGGCTGGGAGCATTTGTCTTTGTAATATGTCAGTTTCTGGCAGAACCTCTCAGGAGAAAGCTCAGGCTCCTGCCAGCATGCATTTCTAGGAATGTACAATGCTGTCTGCATTTGGTGACTTTATATGAGATGGATCCCCAGGTAGGGCAATCTCTGGATGGTCTTTCTTCAGTCTCTACTCTATATTTTGTCTCCTCATTTGCTCCCATGAGTATTTTCTTCCCTTTTCTATGAATGACTGATGCATCCACACTTTGGTCTTCCTTCTTCTTGAGCTTCATGTGATCTGTGAATTGTATCTTGTGTATTCGGAGCTTAATTAGTGTTTGATGGCTGTTGTGGGTGGTGTCATAGTAAGCAAAACCCCACTATGACTGCTGCATCAATTTCTGCCTCCAAGTTCCTACCCTTTTTGTGTTCCTGTCCTGACTACCTTCTATGATGAACAGCAATATGAAAGTATAAGCCAAATAAATCCTTTCCTCCCGATCATGCTTGTTTTTTCTTGATGTTTAATCATAGCAATAGAAACCATAACTAAGACATAATTATATAGAAATTCCCAATATATGGGCAAGATTTTCACAGTTATTCTAAAAATCTGCAATAACAAAGAAGTCAATACATATTTTTTAAAATTGTACAAGATCTTTGCTATATTATTAATTCTGTTGAAATCAATATAAAAAACCAGCAATTATAGTAATAAACTCTTTCAGTCCCCATTGAGTAGTGGACTAAAATAATAAAGATTTCAACTCTTCATAAGTTATTCTACAGGTGCAATTGAATTCATATCAATTTTATAAATGTAGACATTGAAAATGTTGTAAAATTTATACAAAATTTATATTATAAAATTTATACAAAAAGCACAAAATGTATAACTAATGAAACTTCTAAGCAAGACCATATTTGAGAGATGATGTCAGACCATTATTAGTTTTACATCAGTTTGAGGACGTTAATCATAAACTCTTGTGTCACAAATAATGAATGAGTGTCATACTAAGGAAGTAAACCAAAACTCTTCCTTAGTCTTATTTAACCAAGATTGAACTTATATTTGAATTCTCTATTTAATTTTTCCTGTGTTTTCTCTTGTCTCTGTCTGTTTATTGTATGAGTCTGCATCTGTACATACATGAAGACTGACTTGTGAATATATTCCTGTGTTTGTGCTTTCTCTAATGAAGGGCCTTCCTCGACCTTTTGTTCAGTACAGAAAATATTGCACAGGGAAGGGATGGAATACAGAAATTTTAAACAAAGTTTAACAAGGGATTAAGTCATTGGCTCCAACTGATCCCAACTGACACTGATAGCAAGTAAACAAACATACAAATACTATCAAGCGATATCCAAATGCCACTTTCAGCAGTAATGGATATTCATTTTGTAAGATTGCTTTCAACTTATATTTGCTGATTTCAGCAAACAATCATCATAACATAAAAACAAACACAGATGCGTTATTGTTGGATTAGTGAAATCGAAGCATTTATAATTTAAGGAGATTACAGCTATACATTATCTTAGATTGTAAATGTTGATTGCATGGGACATCCAAGGCAACTATGGTTTATTGTTACATTTTCTCTTAATGTCATACAAACAAACAGGCTGTATAAACAATAGGACACTAGTCTTAAGACTTAATTAACCTCAATGTGTATTTTTAAGTCTGGCTCTGAGGTCCAACACAACATTTAAAATGTACGAAAGATTTTATTATATATCATAAAGTATTGCCACAGAGTTTAAAAGCATATTGTTATAAAGTCACTGGTGTATAAAGTCACAAATACATAGGTTAATATGAGAAACAGATTGTCATCTACTTGATTTTTGAGAAATAAATGGAAACAATTCAAAGAAATTAGATTGTTAATGATGCTAGAATAATTAAGGACTTATAAGTTTAATGTTAATTTCAATCTATTTCTTATCTCTTAAGCAAAATTATCTGAAAATAAGCCAGAGACAAATGTACATAATATATTGATAGCACCTTTAGAAAGTAAACTCTTCAGGAGCTAAACACACTTTGGAAACATGTTTTTGACAGATGTATAACCTAATTAAAAAAAAAAAAGATACTTGCCACAGAAGCCTGGTGACCTCAATCCAATTCGTATAAACCATGTAAAGATGAAAGAATCAACTTCATAAAGTTGTCATTTCATCTCCAAACATGCCATGGAACCCTAGTCTCCCCCCCACACAATAAATCAAACGAAAAAAGTCCTAATGCTAAGTTTCAGTAAAAGCAAAGCAATTCTGCTTTTTAAATGAAATAACATGAAAATTAAAGTATTCACCCTATGATCTAGGATACAGTAGGTTTAAAATACATGATATAAAATGTCTAATACTAGAATATGTAATGAATTCTTACAACAAACCAGAAAATAAGAAGCCAATTGAGTTATAAATTGGGAAAGCTGAATTACAAACATTTTAATGATAATGCTATACAAATTCCAAATAAGAACATAAAACTATTGAACCACTGAATATCGAAAAACTACAAATTCCAATTTAAGATATTGCATCATGCATTTAAAACTGACTGATATTTTTAAGGTACTCTTGCCAAATGCCAAGCATGCAGAAAAAGAATGTGTCTTCTGATACAATGTTGATGAAAATATAAAAGTATATTATAAAGCATGTTTTATTTTAAAATATAAATTAAAAATTATTTATTAAAAGTAAACATTTATTAAAACTTACTGTGCAACAGAACTCTGTTTTTGATCAATCATAATGTAGCAATGAAAATATAAATTCACATAAAAAGCTGTACACAAATATAAGCAAATGATAGAATTTTTTCTATCTCATGTATTATAAATGCATACGAATCAGAAATTATACTTAGATAAAAACTTTCAGAACTATGCTATATATAAAAATATATTTTTAGTGCATAGTTAAGAATATTAATATCTTTCTAATGAGTCCTAATCAAAGATTTTATATTCTTTGAAGGTTTGAATTTGATGTCTAAGTGCAGTTTTGTTTACCCCAACAGGAGTGACATTAATAGGTATTTAATAATTAAGAATTCATTCACATTAAATATTTAAGTTGACATTGAATGCCTACATTATGATAAATATTATAATTATAGACATATGTAACCAAATCATTGACTTTCTACTCTTACTGCACAATCCAGTACAGAAGACTGTCATATAAACAATAATTTAAACAATGTGAAAAATCAAAATAGAGGTATACATTTAATGCTGAGGGAACTCTTTCAGTGAAAACTGTATTAGAGAGTTGGGTAAAACTATAGAAACACAATGCAAAGAAAAACCAAAGATTAGTGGAAATGTTTCAGAAAAAGAAAACAAGCAAAATCATCTTTGACTTTAGGAATCATAGAGGCATATGAACAAATTATGAAATCAGTAACAGCTACTAGAAACTGTGAAATAAATAACAAGAGTGAGTCTGCCTGAATAGAAACCTATATACATACAAATGATCAGGAAGCATATTGTATTCTCTATGATTCTGTATTTCAGGCCACAAAAATTGAGCTTTCATCTTGCAAAACCTTGTAAGCATGGAAAGGTGGTATCATGACAAACAACAGAGAGGGTTTCTGAAGGACTCCTATTTTTTTAACATGGCATTTTCTTGTTCTTGAGAAGTTCTTCATCTTAATAAAAGATAAGCAGAATTGCTTACTTAATATGACTCTGCAAGAATTATGTATTAAAAGGATAATATTCGTTTGATTTAAAGTCAGCCATGATATGAGAAGGTGGGAAGATAAATTGGGAGAGAACTGGATTCAATTGCAATGTACCACTATTTCCTTATTATGAATATGAGAATGATAAATATTGTTCATTATTCTTTTAAATCAATCTGTCTTGTGTGCATATATATCTATGATGTATTTACATTTTGAAGTATGATTTTTTTCAGCCTTGGCTGGGAGAGGGGTTCTGAGGAAGTGGTGTCTGAAAGCACTGAAAAAAAAAAACAATTTGAAGTGAATAATGGGGTAGAAGCTGACAGCCTTGAGTTCTGCTCTAGACAGCTCTCCAGAGATCTCTAGACAGCTCTGCTCTGTCAGAGCAACCCTCACTCTTTTACTTGCATATGAATTTAATCATTCACCCCAGATTCCCTTTTGATTATCCCATGAATCAGTATTTTAAGAACTTAGCTCCTTGATTCTTAGAAAAGACAACAAGTAAACATAAACAAACAAACACATAGCAATGAATTCAGAGATCTGTCGGCCTTTATAAGCATAAACAATAAGCTTATCTAGGTGGGATCTTACCCTGTGAGCACAACTGCCCAAATTACTTTATATCCTTCCTTAATAGCTTTCTGACAAGCTGGCTCATAGTGAAACTGACTGTTTACTTTAGATCCATGAAGCTTCTCATGTATTTCATATTGCATCCATTTATTTTGTATAGTTGAGAAATTATATATTCTTAAACTTGTGTTTTCAGAATTCCTTCCCATAAGCCTTAAGGGCTATCCTGATGGTCAGAGCATTTACTAACTTGCTTAAACACAGATACACACTTGCTTCCTGTATTGTACTATCACTGGTTATTATGGAGTCATTAACTTTGGCAGAGTGGACATTCCCAGATAACCTTAGCAGGGAGAACCTCCCATGAAGGAGGTAAATGAAGTAAATTATGTACGTTATTATACAAACAAGTCCCATACCTATAGCAACCACCAACACTTGTAGAGGCCCATATCCTATTGGCTCTGCTCCACGTGTGGAAAACCCTGTCACTCAGACCCTTCCAGGCCATGTGTGACTTAGCATCTGGGAGTGAGGCTATACATTCCATGGCACACATGTGGAAGTCAGAGGAAATATTCAGGCATCAGTGCTTCATTTCCACCGTGTATGAGTCAGAGTCTCATTCTTATTTTACTGATGTGTACACCAGGGTAGTTAGAATGTGAATTCCTGAATGATTGTCTTACCTCTACCTTCCATCATTCTTTAGGATTGCTGGAATTGCAGATACTTGCACTAACATGTATGGCTTTATATGGATCTTGAGTATTTAAGCCCAATTCTTTATGCTTGCATACATTTGCCCCAAGAGCCATCTCTGTAGTTATGTATCTAACTATATGATCTATATATGTATATATATATGTATATTTATATAATTTTATATAATTATATAATTTTTATTTTACCTTTATACATTAATATAGTTTAGTTTCCTTTATTATAGATTTACTAAATTTGAAAATGTTTTAATAATATAAACTAAAATATAAATATTGTAAAACATTTTAAAATATAGCACAGGTATAAAGAGTTAAAAAATTATTAGCACAGCAGGCAAGCTGATCCTGTGCCACAGGGCTCAATAACCGAATAGTGCTAGGAGAGAGCTGAACTCCCAGGAGTGCTGACATACCTTTGAGCACAGTCAAGACCACCACTTCTGTTCAAATTCATGGCCCATGAGGGACCCTTGCAGAGTCATCAGGACACAGGAACCAAGGAACAATTGGGGACAGGATCCTTCTGGCTTCTGTCTGCATCCGAGAGCTGACCCAAACCCAAATTAGTCTCAGATAGAGCTTGTCTCCAAGGAGTACAGACACACAGGCTTGCAGGAGGGACAAGCCACAGTCAGAGAAAGCAAGACTAGCTAACACCAGAAATAACCAGATGACGAAAGGCCAGGGCAAAAACACAAGCATCAGAAACCAAAGTTACCTGGCATCATCAGAATCCAGCTCCCAGCACAGTGAGCCCTGAATACCCCAACACACCAGAATAGCAATACTCAGATTAAAAATCAAGTCTCATGGTGATGATAAAAGACTTTAAATAGGACGTAAATAACTCCCTTAAAGAAATAAAACACAGGTAAAGAGCTAGAAACCCTTAAAGAGGAAACACAAAAATCCTTTAAAGAATTACATAAAAAAAATCAAACGGTGAACAAAATGAAAAACAAAAACAAAACCAAAACCAAAACAAAACATCCAGTATCTAAAAATGGAAATAGAAACAATAAAGAAATCACAAAGGGAGACAACCCTGGATATAGAAAACCTAGGAAAGAGATCAGGAGTCATAGATGCAAGCATCACCAACAGGATACAAGAGATAGAAGAAGGAATCTCAGGTGCAGAAGATACCATAGAAAACATTGAAACAATAATCAAAGAAAATGCATAATGCAAAAAGTTCCTAAGACAAAACTTCCAGGAAATCCAGGACACAATGAGAAGGCCAAACCTAAGGATAATAGGTATAGAAGAGAGCAAAGATTCACAATTTAAAGGGCCAGTAAATATCTTCAACAAAATTATAGAAGAAACGTCTCAAACCTAAAGAAAGAGATGAAAATAAACATTCAAGAAGTCTACAGAACTCCAAATAGATTGGAGCAGAAAAAAATTCCCCCATCACATAATAGTCAAAACACAAATGCACAAAACAAAGAAAGAATATTAAAAGCAGTAAGGGAAAAAGGTCAAATAACATATAAAGGCAAACCTATGAGCATTATAAAAAACTTCACACCAGAGACTATGAAAGCAAGAAGAACCTGGGCAGATGTCATATAGACTAAAAGAGAAGACAAATGCCAGCCCAGGCTACTATACCCAGCAAAACTTTCAATTACAATAGATGGTGAAACCAAGATATTCTATGACAAAACCAAATTTACATATTGTCTTTCCACAAATCGATCCATACAAAGAATAATAGATGGAAAACGCCAACACAAAGAGGGAAACTATACCCTAGAGGATACAAGAATGTAATTTTATTTCAACAAACCCAAAAGAAAAAAGCCAGACAAATATAAAAATAACATCGAAAATACCACAAAGCAACAATCACTATTTTTTAATATCTCTTAACATTGCTGGACTCGATTCACCAATAAAAACACATAGGCTAACAAACTGGATACATAAACAGGACCCAGAATTTTGTTGCATATAAGAAAGACACCTAGGTGTCAAACACAAACTATCTCAAGGTAAAAGGCTGAAAAACAATTGTCCAAGCAAATGATCCCAAGAAACAAACAGGTATAGCTATTCTAATATCAGATAAAATCGACTTTCGACCAAAAGTCATCAAAAAAGATAAGAAGGACACTTCATATTCATCAAATGAAAAATCTACCAGGAAGAACTCGCAATTCTGAACATCAGTGATTTTAATGCAAGGGCACTGACATTCATAAAAGAAAAATTACCAAATCTCAAAGCACACATTGCACCTCACACAATGTTAGTGGGAGACTTCAATACCATACTCTCCTCAATGGACAGATTATGGAAACACAAACTAAACAGAGACACAGTGAAAGTAACACAAGTTATGGACCAAATGGATTTAACAGATATCTATAGAACATTTTGTCCTAAATTAAAAGAACATACCTCCTTCTCAGCACCTTATCTTACCTTCTCCAAAATTGAACATATAATCAGTGATAAAAGAGACCTCAACAGATAAAAGAAGATTGAAATAATCCCATGCCTGCTATCAGATCACTAAGGATTAAGGCTGGTCTTCAATAACAACAAAAACAACAGAAAGCCCACATACACATAGAAGCTTAATAACGCTCTTCTCAATGATAACTTGGTAAAGTAAGAAATAAAGAAATTAAAGACTTTTTAGAATTTAATGAAAATGAAGGTACAACATACCAAAACTTATGGGACACAATGAAAGTGGTGCTAAGAGGAAACACATAGCTCTGAGTGCCTCCAAAATGAAACTGGAGAGAGCATATACTAACAGCTTAACAGCAAACCTGAAAGTTCTAGAACAAAAAGAAGCAAAAACATCCAAGAGGAGTTGACAGCAGCAAATAATCAAACTCAGGACTGAAATCAACCAAGTAGAAACAAGAAGAACTATACAAAGAATCAACAAAACCAGGAGCTGGTTCTTTGAAAAAATCAACAGAATAGATAAACTCTTACCCATAGTAACTGGAGGGCACAGAGTCAGTATCCAAATTAACAAAAACAGAAATGAAAAGGGAAATATAACAACAGAAACCGAGGAAATTAAAAAAATCTTCTGATCATACTACAAAAGCCTATACTCCACAAAATTGGAAAATCTGGATGAAATGGACAAGTTTCTAGACAGATATCAAATTACAAAGTTAAGTTGGGATCAGGAAAACCATCTATCCACTCCCATAAGCCCTAAAGAAAAAGCCCAGGATCAGATGGGTTTAGTGGAGAATTCTATCAGATCTTCAAAGAAGATCTAATACCAATACTCTTCAAACTATTCCTCAAAATAAAAACAGAAGGAACATTGCCCAGTTCATTCTATGAATCCATAGTTACACAGGTACCAAAACCTCACAAAGAACCAACAAAGAAAGAAAACTTCAGACCAATTTCCCTTTTGAATATCAATGCAAAAATACTCAATAAAATTCTCGAAAACCATATCCAAGAACACATCAAACAATCATTTATCATGATCAAGTAGGCTTCAACCTAGAGATGCAGGGATGGTTCAATACCTGAATATCCATCAATGTAATCCACTACATAAACAAACTTAAAGAAAAAATCCACATGATCATTTCATTAGATGCTGAAAACGCATCTAACAAAATTCAACATCCCTTCATGATAAAAGTCTTGAAAAGATCAGGAATTCAAGGCCCATACCTAAACATAGTATAAGCATTATAAAGCAAATCAGTAGCCAACATCAATCTAAATGGAGAAATATCTTGAAGCAATCCCACTAAAGTCAGGGACTAGACAAGGTTGCCTACTGTCTCCTTATCTATTCAATATAGTACTTGAAGTTCTAGCTAGAGCAATTAGACAGCAAAAGGACATCAAAGGGATACAAACTGGAAAGGCAGAAAGCAGAATATCACTATTTGCAGATGATATGATCTTATACTTATATGACCCCAAATACTCTACCAGAGAACTCGTACAACTGATAAACAACTTCAGGAATTTAGCGGGATATAAAATTAATTCAAACAAGTCAGTAGCCTTCCTATTCTCAAAGACTGAGAAATTAATTAGGGAAATTACACCCTTGACAATAGTCACAAACAATATAAAGAATCTTGATGTAACTCTAACCAAACAATTGAAAGATCTGTATGACAAGAACTTCAAGTCTCTAAAGAAGGAAATTGAAGAAGACCTCAGAAGATGGAAAGATCTCCCATGCTCGTGGATTATAGTAAAAATGACAATATCGTTGAAAGAAAATCTACAGATTCAATGCAATCCCCATCAAAATTCCAATTAATTTTTCATAGACTTAGAAAGAACAGTTCTCAAATTCATTTGGAGTAACAAAATATCCAGGATAGCAAAAAATTATTCTCAACAATTTCAGAAGCTCTGAGGAAATCAGCAACCCTGACCTCAAGCTATACTACAGAGCAATAGTGATAAAAACTGCTTTATATTGGTACAGTGACAGGCAGGTAGATCAATGGGATAGAATTCAAGACCCAGAAATGAACCCACACACCTGCTGTCACTAGATGTTTGATAAGGGAGCTAAAACCATCCAGTGGAAAAAAGAAAGCACTTTCAACAAATGGTGCTGGTTCAACTGCTGGTCAAGATGTAGAAGAATGCAAATTGATCCATTCCTATCTCCCTGTACAAAGCTTAAGTCCAAGTGGATTAAGGACCTCCACATAAAACCAGAAACAGTGAAAGTAATATAAGAGAAAGTGGGGAAATATCTAGAATACTTGGGCACAGGGGAGCGTTCCTGAACAGAACACCAATGCCTTATGCTCTAAGATCAAGATTCAACAAGTGGGACCTCATAAAGTTGCAAAGCTTCTGTAAGGAAAAGGACACTGTCAATAGGACAAAAGGCCAAACAAAAGATTGGGAAAAGATCATTACCAATACCACATCCGATAGAGGACTAATATCTAATATATACAAAGAACTCAAGAAGGTAGACTCCAGAGAACCAAATAACCCTATTCAAACTGGGGAACAGAACTAAACAGAGAATTCTCAACTGAGGAAACTCGAATGGCCAAGAAGCACCTAAAGAAATGTTCACCATCCTTAGTCATCAGGGAAATGCAAATCAAAGCAACCGTGAGATTCCACCTCACACCAGTCAGTATGGCTAAGATCAAAAACTCAAGTGACAGCAGAAGCCAACCATTGGACTGAGCATGGGGTCCCTGATGGAGGAGTTGGAAAAGGGACTGAAGAAACTGAGTGGTTTTGTAGCCCCATGAAGGGAGCAACAGTGTCAACTGGCTAACCCCCCCCCCCCCAAAGCTCTGGGAGACTGGACCACCAACCAAATAAGACACATGGAGGGAACCATGGTGCTGGCCACATATGTGGCAGAGGAGGGCCTTGTTGGCCATCAGCATGAAGAATGGCCATTGGGCTTGAGGGTGTTAGATGCCCCAGTGTAGGAGAATGCTAGGGAGGGAAGACAGGAGTGGGTGGTTGGGTGGGGGAGCACCTTCATAGAGGCAGGAAGATGGGAAGGATGTGATAGGGAGTTTCTGAAGTGGAGACTTGGATAGGGTAAAGAGTTTGAAATGTAAATAAAGTAAATATCAAAATAAATTATTCGCACTAGTTTCATTGGTGAAGGACAGTGATATAGACCCATGCTTTCACTCTTAGCTGGCTGAAAAATTCCTCTGTATGTTAGGGAACCCAATTCAGGCCAAACTAGAATTTGTGGCTTTGAGGCCGAAATGAATTTTAAAATGAAATGCTACCATGAAGCAGAATTGGATACTTTATTGAATATATTTTAACATAGGCTAATAGTATAAAGGAAAAGAGGAAGCAAGTATGATGCAATCCAATATGTGCTTCTCCAGGGATCATATGGGAAAGAAAGAGGTACTTAGTGTTGGTACAGGCTCCTCAAGGTAGAGTAATTAATTTTCTTAACCTTTGTGAGGCACACCCTTTAAGTAGAGAGATACATCTCAAAATGTTGCTAAGAAACATTCCCTGCCTCTTGTCCCCTCTCTCTTTTGAGAAGAGATGCTTTAGGTGGCTCCAGGGATGCCTTGAATGGAAGTATAATATGCTAAAATAAAACCAGAAGCCACTAGGGTTCTACAAGGAGTTTTTTGCACATGGATTTTCTCTGTAAATGAAGTTTCTGGTTTGGTTCCTAGAAGGTTGTTAGTTATCACTGGCAAGTGAGAAAAGCCTGGAAACTTTGGTAATTGTGATAGAATTGCTCTGCTGTTGCTGGAGTCTTTAACCAGATTCTAATGAACTTCTTTGCTGTGTCTCCTGACTCCAAGATTTCCCCTGCCTTTTTCTCCTGCCTTTATAACGTTTTCCCTTTCCCCTTTTACTGAAAATACTTTTTTTCTCATATAATAAATCTCAATTATGATTTCTCCTCCTAATCTATCTAGTTCCTCCCTATCTCCCCTCCCATTTGGCTACACTCGCTTTCTGTCTGACATTCAAACAAGCTTTTGAGGGATAATAATAAATAAAATAAAATAAACTATAATAAGATTTGTTAAACACCTAACTTATCAGAATTGGACAAAACAAAACAAAACAAAACAAACAAACCAAAAAACAGAAGGGAAAATGCCTAAGAGAATACACAAAAAGAAACAGAGACCCATTTGTTAGTATACTCAGAATTACAACCCCCCCCCAAAAAAATCAACTAAACTAGAAGCATATATATGTAAAGGACTTGTTTTAGACTCATTCAGGTCCTGTATATATTGCCTTAGTCTGTGGCAGCTCATATGTGTGTTGAACATACTGATTTAGAGGGCCTTGTTTTCTTGTTGTTCTCCAATCCCTCTCTCTCTTACATTCTATCCCATCTTCTGCAGTGTCCCCTAATCTCCACTGAGAGTGAATCTATGGAGACATCCCATTTAAATATGACTGTTCTAAGGTCTCTCACACTCTACATAATGTCTGTCTGTGGGTCTCTATATTTGTTCCCATCTGCTGCAGGAGGAAGTTTCTCTGATTGATGGCTGAGCAAGGCACTGATTCATGATTATAACAGAATGTCATCAGGAACCATTTTATTAGTACTATTTTTTCAGAACGGTAGTATTTTGTTTTACCATAGGTCCCTGGTTTTATCGGATCTTCAGCTGTTGATCACCGAAGCAGTGTTCGATATGGGTTTTATTCCATTGACTGGGCCTTACGTCATATTGGTTGGTTATTCCCACAAATTTTGTGCCACAGTTTTACTAGCATATCTTATAGCCAGGGCACCATTGTAGATCAAATGACTGGGTTTATGTTTATATTTCACCTTTGGTAGCTTGCAGAGTACCTTCCTGCACCAAAAATACTAGCAGGTTAAGGTGAAGGCTCTGTGTAGGCACTAGCTTGACTTCTGCATGTTCAATGTGTTGTATGGATGTTGTCTTCAGTGATTTCTCTTGCCATCAGTTTGTGGAGAGCAACCTATAGACTTGGCAACTGCCTAGGTTTTTGGGGAATAAGATAGGCTGGGACAAAGCAATGAGTGGCAGGGGAGGGAAGTTAGAAGGAGAAGAT
Source organism: Rhynchomys soricoides (assembly GCA_019843965.1). Lineage (NCBI taxonomy): Eukaryota > Metazoa > Chordata > Mammalia > Rodentia > Muridae > Rhynchomys > Rhynchomys soricoides. Next base: position 4,469,447 of record JADRCH010007664.1, on the reverse strand, counting down.
CTGTGTAATCCACAGGAGGTGGGTAGGAGCAGGCTTTAATAGATGGTCTTCTGTAAAGCTAGGGATGAAACTAGGGGATTAGATTTGGAGAAGGGAGGTGTCCCATATCTGACACTTAAAATCCTGAGATCAGAATTATCTATGCATCCACTCATGCACATACATCCATTCAAAAACTTTTTAAAAATTAATACTGGTCAACCAAATCCTGTCTCAAAAAGTATAATTTAATTTTGGTTAATTTATTCTGAGTGTGGATGTCTCTCTCTCTCTCTCTCTCTCTCTCTCTCTCTCTCTGTGTGTGTGTATGTATGTGATTTTTGTATTTATGTACATAATTATGTGTTGTTGTTGTGGTGGTGGTGATAGTGTGTGTGTGTGTGTGTGCCTCTGTCATGTCATGTACATGGAGGTAGAGAGAGTGATCTCCTTTCATTATGTGGGTTCTTTAGTCAAATTTAGGTCACTGAGCTTAGTGGCAAGTAACATAACTTCAACTCTAAATTACACTTTTAAATTAGATTTAAGTTAGATACACTTTAAATTAGATTTTAAAGCAATGGGTTTCTATGTGACTTTTTCATACATATGTACTTTAGATTAATCGTCCTTGTGTATAATATATTCTCCCACATTTTCCACCCTCTTGCCTTGCTGCATTGACTACTCATGTATTTCTATAGTACATGAGTTTTGACATATACACCACCTAAAGAACACTTCTCTGCCTTCTAGTGCATACCATAATTCCTTTATAACTTATTAGTTTCTGTAGGCACTCTAAGAAAAACAAATCTAAAAATTAGGTATGTTCATGCAAAGTTTAAACCTCAGCATTCAATAGGTAGAGCAACGTAGATGTCTTTGAGTATAAGGCCAGTCTGGTCTACATAGTGAGTTTGGGGTCAGCCAAGGCTGCACTGTGAGAATGTGTCACCATATATGAATGACAACATGCAAAATCCATCTGACTTTGGAGGCCTGAGGTACCTTGGTTTTGTTTTTGGTGTGTGTGCATGTGAGTGTGTGTGTGTGTGTGTGTGTGTGTGTGTGTGTGTGTGTGTGTGCGTGCGTGTTAAGATTTTATATTTTTCTAGTATCACTAATTTCCCTGCAAATTTATTTTCCATCATAGGTGAATAAAATTCCTTTGTGCTTTCCATTTCATTATCAATGTATATGTTGATGGGTATACAGTTTGATTCCATTTCTTAATCCTTGTGAGCATCAATGAATGTGATTGTGAAGGTACCACTGCAGTAGCAAATCTACTGAGTGACTACCATGGGTTTATGCGTAGAGGTGGTGTAGTGAGATCTTATGGTAGTACAGTTTTTTAGTTTCCTGGGATAACCCCAGATGGATTTCAATGGTGGCTGCACTAGATTGCACTCAAACCAAAATTGTATAAAAGTTTCCCTTTTTGCATATTAATGACAGCATTTGTTTTCATTTGTGTTCTTGATGGTAACTATTCTGACTGGGATGAGATGGAATAGTAAAGTAGTTTTAATCTCCATTTCCCTCTTGATTAGGGATGTTGAATTCATATTTCAGTGTATATTTCAGTGTATATTTCATAATTTAGTAGTTATTTATATGTATTCTTTGAAAATACTCTGTTCATATCCTCTTCATATTTTTAATTGGGTGGGTTTTTTCTTAAGTTTTTTGAGATTTTTGTGTGCTATAAACAGTATAATACTAAAAATATAATCCTATGTCATATGCAGAGCTGGCAAAGACATTTTTGTTTTGTCATTCCTTGTGCTCCCTCTTCACTAAACTGGAAGCTTCTTTTGCTGCATAGAAACCTTTATTTTTATGAGAGCGCACTTATTAATCACTGCTCATATATATGTCTTACACTATCAGAATCCTATTAAGAAAATTCTTGTCTGTAACTCTATATTGAAGTGCAATCTCTCTAGAAGTTTTAAAGTATCAATGTCTTCTGTTAAGGTCTTTGACACATCTTCATTTGCGTTTTGTTCAGGTTGAATTGTACAGTTATATTTCTTTTTTTTTTTAATTGGATATTATCTTTATTTACATTTCAAATGTTATCCCATTTCCCAGTTTCTCCTACTCCCAGAAATCCCTTATCCCAACCCCTCTCCATCTGCTTCTATGAGAGTATTTCCCCACCCACCCACCCATTACATACTCCCCACCCTCAACTCCCCTACACTGGGTCATCTATCCATCCTTCATAAGACCAAGGACCTCTTCTCCCATTGATGCCTGACAAGGCCATTTTCTGCTACATATGCAGCTGGAGCCATGTGTACTCCTTGGTTGGTAGCTCAGTCCCTGGGAGCTCTGGGGGGTCGGGTTGATTGATATTCTTGTTCTTCCTTTGGGGTTGCAAATCCCTACAAATCCTTCAGTCTTTCCCCTAGCTCCTCCATTGGGGGCCATTCACTCAGTCCAATGGTAGTCTGTGAGCATCCGCCTCTGTATTTGTCAGGCTCTGGTAGAGCCTCTCAAAAGACAGCTATCTCAGGCTCCTTTCATTATGCCATTATCTCAGTAGCATTTATTGCCATCTTTCCTCCACTGTGTGATTTTTCGGCTTTCCCCAAAAATATCAGGTAGCTGTAACTGTATAGACTTTTATCTTGACCTTTTATTATGTTCCATTTATGTACATGTCTCTTTTCTGACAGCACTTTAAAAAAATTCTATGACTCTGTAGTATGACTTGAAAGCAGGTTTGTTGATACATTACAAACTTTTGTTTCTTGTTACCTTTGGTCTTTTGTAAATTTGAAAAGCTGTAAGTTTTTTTCTGTTGTTAGCATTCTGATTGGTTTAAGTATGTAAATTGATTGCATTTCATATGTAATTTTTGTATGATGGCTATATCATAAGAATAATTTTTTCTAGTATATGAACATAGGAAGGGGGTCTTTCCTTTTCTTTTAATCTTTCTTCAACATCCTAAAGTTTTTAATGTGCAGGCTTACCATTCCTTGGTTAGGTTTATGTTTAAGTATTCTATTTGTGGATATTTATGGTATTGATGGAAATATTTCACAAATTTGTTTTTTTATATGTTTGACATTTATGTATAAGAAGGTTATTGAGTCTTGTATTGTTTAACTTGACACATGGTTGAAAGTATGAATTAACTCTAAGAGACTTTTGGTCATGTTTTTAGAGCATCTTATGCTTAGAACCACATAATTTGAAAACATGGATATTTTGACTTCTTTTCTTATTTGTATATTTTCATTTTATTTTTGATCTTGACATTTTAGTTATATCTTCAGTCACTACATTGAGTCTTATTCCTTGCCTTATTCCATTGATTTAGAGCTAAAAACTTTCTTGTTAAGAACATCTTCACTGCATACCATAAATTTTGATATTTTGTTTTAGTATTTTATTCAATTTGGAGAACTTTTTAATTCCTTTAACTTCTTCAATAGATTTTCATGATTCAATAATTTTTAAAATCTATATTAGTATTTGTTTTCTTAGGCTTCCCTTATTGCAAATATTTTGCACACTGTTGTCAAATAAACTACAAATAATCATTTCAGTGTTTCTATAGCTGCTGAAAATTGTTTTCCTTGTCAATGTATGCTATATGTCAAAAAATTTTCTGGAGACTGATGTGAAGAATCTGTATTCTCTAGTGTTTCAGTAGAATATTCTGTAGATATATTAGGTGCATTTGTTCTATAATGTTATTTAACGCCCATGTTCTCTGCCTTCATCTAGATTATCTGTCCATTGATGATAGTAAGTTATTGAGGTTACCTACTATTAATGTATTTGAGGTATATATACATTTACAACTGTAACTTTATTTTGATATATTATTCTGTTTTTCACTATGTTGTCACCTTCTTTTATTCTTGATCTTGTTTCGGATTTTGAAAATATTCTTTCAATATTTTTTAGTTTATTTTTGCAATTATAATATAATCATAAGATTTATCCATTTTCATTTCTTCCTTCCCTTTCCTCCCTCAAAATACTCTTCTTGCTTTCTTGACATTCATGGCCTCTTTTTCAATAATTGTAGGTGTGTGTATGTGTGTGTGTGTCCATACATACATTCTAAATATAACCTGATCAATCTATTTAGTGTTATTTGTATGTTTTTAGGGCTGATCATTTGGTACTGGATGACCACTTGGCATATTACTCTCTGGTGAAAAATATTTGTCAAGCTCTCAAAGTTCCTTAGTTGCAAGTAGTTGTTTGTTGAGATTTGATGCGTGATTCTCTTTCCCCTATGTAGATATTACTTTTATTCACCAGATATAACTGCTCTCTCAGAGATTTACTGCTGAATAAACTCACTCTAGTTCTTTCTGAACTGTGAGTGGCTGGTTCAACTCAGCTATTCTAGTTCAAACTCCTCTCCAATCTGATTGATTTATAATCTGGCTTCTTTTGACTTCTCTCTGAATTGTTCTGTTTGACCTCAAACTAACTCTGACAATTTGTTCTAATCTGGCTCATTCTCACTCCCTGGCTGCAACCTGCCACTGAACTGAACTGACAGAATTCAACTGAACTAACTGAACTGAACTGAACTCAAGGAACAAACTGAAAATGAACTCAACACAACTGCACTCATTAAGCTCAAATGAACTGCACTGAACTCAGCTGAACTGCACATCTCAGTTTCCCTGCACTGCTCTCATAAGTCAGCCCTCTTTCCTAAGTTGCTCTCTTCAGAGTTGGGCTTATACTATCTCTGACACATTCTGTCAAATCTTTCTATGATTTGTAACTTCACCAACCCCTCAATTTGATGACATTTCCAAACATGGCTGCTTTCTTATACAAACTAACTTTACCTTCATTGTTTGGGATTAAAGGTGTGTACTAAGGGCATGTCTGTATTCCAGTCAGAGGGATCAAAGTTATGTAATTCTTACTGGATCATATATACCTTGAAGGTCCTCTACACCACGAACTTCTTTCCCACGTCTACTAGTGTCATCCTTATTAAATTCCTGAGTAAACAGTCATGCTGATGAAACTTTATAGATGTAGCTTCTGAAATTACCAGAAACCACAGTCTTACAGGAAACTCACTGAGGCTCTGGCTCTTACATTCTTTCTCTCCTCTATTCAGTAATATTCTCTGAGCATTGGGTGCAGGATTTGTTTTGAAGAGGGAACTAGGACGTTGGGATTGGGCTCCACAACTCAAAAATAAGTTTTTATTATATATACTTATTTTGTTTGAAATTATATACCATGGGTATGGCTGATGTCTGCAGAGACCAGAGAAGGGTGACAGATATCTTGGAAACAGAAGTCAAGATGTTTGTGATCTGCTGTGTAGGAGCTAAAACTGGAATTTGGGTCTTCCTCAGGAGCAGGAAGTATACTTGATTACTAAACCATCTCTCAAATACTTGAAATCACCCTCTTTATCTTTTCTGATTTGTTTTGGTTTGAAGTCTAATTTGTCAGGTATTACAAGTATGACTTCTGTTTGTTTCCTGGTTTTATATTTTGGAATATCTTGCCCATCTTTTCATTGTAATATAATGTCTGTCTTTGATAGTAAGATAGGTGTCTTAGTTAGGGTTTTACTGCTATGAAGAGACACCATGACCAATGCAAGTCTTATAAAGGACAACATTTAATTGGGGCTGGCTTATAGATTCAGAAGTTCCACCATAATCATTAAGGCAGGAGCATGGTAGTGTCCAGGCAGACATGGTACAAGAGGAAGAAAGAGTCCTACATCTGCATCTGAAGGCTGCTAGTGGAAGACTCACTTCCAGGCAGCTAGGGTGATGATCTTAAGCCCATGCCCACAGTGACACACTTACTCCAACAAGGCCACACCTCCTAATAGTACCACTCACTGGGCAAAACATATACAAACCATCACATTCCACTCCTTGACCCCCATAGGCTTGATCAAGCATATGAGTCTATGGGAGCCATACCTAAACATGCCATAATATAATACATTTAGTCCAACTTCCAAAGTCCCCACAGTCTATAGGAGTCTCAACAGTGTTTAAAGTCCAAAGTTGCTCAAGCTCTCTTCTACGATTCAGCACAATTACTTAACAGTAATCCCCAAAACAAGACAGGAAACCAGCTAGACAAAGTCCAAGCTCTGCATCTCCATGTGTGATGTCAAAACTGTCTTCAGATATCTAAGTCCTTTTTCCTCTTTGTTTACTACAGCAAAATTCTTTCACCTGGGCTGGTTCTACTCCCTGTTAGCAGCTTTTCTCAGCAGACAGACTACTGCTCTGGCATCACATGTATCTTGGAGGCTCCAAGGCAACTTCATTATTACAGCTTCTTATTTCAATGTCTGGGATCCACATGATCTTCTGGATTCCTCCAAAGTGCTAGCATCACTTTTCCAAAAATGCCCTCTATAACACTCAAAGCTCAATTTGACCATTTACCACTGCTGCTCTTGGTGATCATCCCATGGCACTGGCATCTCCAATATGCTGGGATCTTCCCCTGTAACTAGGCCTCATAAATAGCCTCTTATAGGGTCTCTTCATGGCCTCAAATCCTTTGCATGATCCCTTCAGTCCTGGGCTATCTACTGCAACTGGGACTGCATCTTCACCAATGGGCTTTCATGGCCTCTTACAGTGCCAAGCCTCAGTTGTTCTTCATGACACCTGGGTGACTCTTACACATTATTTAGTATAGTTGCAGCATGAGGTACAACCTTGGATATCTCTGGAATACAGATTCTTTGTGAACTTAGAAAACATTTCCCAGAAGATTTCACTTCAATGATGCTGGTTTCTTCCTCCTCCTCTTCTTCTTCTTCTTCTTCTTCTTCTTCTTCTTCTTCTTCTTCTTCTTCTTCTTCTTCTTCTTTTCTTCTATTGGGTATTTTCTGTATTTACATTTTAAATGTTATCCCATTTCCCAGTTTCCCCTCCCCCAGAAACCCCCTATCCCCTCCCCCTCCCTCTGCTTTTATGAGGGTATTCCCCCACCCATCCCTCCACTCCTGCCTCCCCAGCCTGGCATTCCCCTACACTGGTGCACCCAACCTTTACAGGACCAAGGGTCTCTCTTCCAATTGATGTCCAACAAGGTCATCTTCTGCTACATATGCAGATAGAACCATTAGTCAGTGCATGTGTACTCTTTGGTTGGTGGTTTAGTCCCTGGGAACTCTGGGAGGGGTATGGGCGGTTGATATTACACTATTTGATGCAAGTTATCATATGTTAAGGTCTCAAAGAGAAGATGATGTGAAGGTTACCAACAGAGTGAACAGGGGCTCAACACAGGTCCTCAGATTGTAGCATTTAAATCTCAAGTGGATGGAGAAGTAGGGGATGCCTGTGCATGAAAGAATTCCCTGAAGATCCACCCATGGTAGTGTTAGGTTGAGAGAAAGAGAGAGAGAGAGAGACAGAGACAGAGAGACAGAGAGACAGAGACAGAGACAGAAGGATTACCTGTAATGCCAACATGGTATCATCATGGTCCATAATGACAGTATTAAGGCTCTAGAGTGAAGATGAATCAGTGGTTCAAGAAGGGGCTCAGAACAAGCCCTCAGATGCTGCTATAAGGTTCCTGAAAGAAGAGAAAGTTGGGCATTACCTGTAAAATGATCATATTTCTTTTTTCTTTTGGATAATAGAATAATACTTTATTTTTTTTTTACTCCCAGAGTTCTCAAAAAATATGGTACTGACATTTTCATGTCTAAAACTTTCATTAGCTGTGTCATCTTGTATGTTTGCTTAGCTACCTAGTGATATTTCAGTAATATGGGAATATTTTATAAATATTGTATGCTTATATTCAAACTTTTCACATGATAATTATCTACTTAATTTGAGTTTTCTTTTCTAATTTGGAATACTCTGTTTTATTTTTTAATTAAAGTCAGAATATCTATATACTTATAAAATTCAGTGATAGACAAGCCATAATTTTTGAATAAGATAAATATCTGAGAATTTATTTGATGATGAACAGAACAATAAGGGAGAACAGGATCTTGAGGACCTTTATGCAAAGTTACAAATTTTATGAAGTTCTTGAACAAAGAAGTATGGCTACCATGTCTTATTAGACTTAAGTCCCTTATTTAGAATGTATATTTTCCATAATATTAAAAACTATAATATAGTTTATGTCCATAATGAAAAGTAACTCCATATAATAGAGGAATATAAAATAAAAGTGATATTCACTCCCAGAAAAGTGTCATAACTCAGAGTAAAACATTATCAATTTTCAAAATTTTTAGTTGTTTTAAAAACAACTGTATAAATTCTTTTGCAGAAATGTAATTCTATTATGCATACTATTGTGGAAAAAATGCTTCCTTTCATATTCTAGTTAAAAGCCAAGCTCCAGTTAAAATTTGTTCCCTATGTATTCAGTTTCACAGACTGAATATTTTGTAATATTAAACTGAATAGAGAGGGTCACCAATTCAGTTGGTTTTAGTGCAAAATTTTGTTTTACTATTTCTCCTCTTACTATTAGATTCTTTAGCAGTTTAATATACCAGCTGTGTAATTAAACTATACTATATAATAATGAAGTGAAAAATATTATTTTGGCTCATTTTTATGTTTTTGTGTATAGAAATGACCACAATTATACCAGTCATTTATTTTAGATGCAGGGAATTGAACACTAAAGGGTTTTATAAATGCTTGGCATATTCCTAGCCCAAATAGTCATTATTTTTACAATGTCTTAATGTATCTATCATGTGATTTGAATTATACTAGATGTTAGAAGATATACACATTGATTATATTGATATATGTTGTTTATTATTAATAGTATATTCAATATTATGAATATAGATTTTTCTGAGACTCCAAACAACAAACCATATTTGGATATAGGTGTTTATTTCATTCAAATCTTTTAATAATTATTTTTAAATGATTTCTCACCACCACTTAACAAACAGCCTATGCTTTCATCTAGAATATTTTTGGCAGTTATTTCAGAGGTGAATGGGTGTACCATTGTAGACTTATTTTTGGATTATTTGCTTCTGTGGTCTATGTCACTTATGTGAATCTCATGTAGCTTTGTTGCCATGTCTCTATAATTTAACTTGAATTCAGGTAGAGGTATACTTCTTACAAATCTCTTTCGGCTCAGAGACGCCTTGGATATTTCAATAAATGTTATATTTTTAATTTTTGTAAAAGATGTCACCAGAATTTGAATGGATTTTGTATTGGATTCTATATTGTATTTAATACTGTGCTCATTTATACAATATCAATTGTAGCAGTCAATAAATATAATAGGCTTTTGACATCTTTAGTTATGTTTTTTTTTCCCCCTGGGTACGTTTGACTCCATTTGCTTTTTTAATTGATTATTTTATTTGTTTACATTTCAAATGTTGTTCCCCTTCCTGGTCTCCCCTTTGAAAAACTCCCATTCCATTTCCCCTCTCCTTTGCCTGTAGGAGGTTATTCCCCCACCCACTCTTGCCTCAGCCCTCTAACATCCACTTTTGCTGAAGCAACTTTTGATCCCATTTCTAATGGAATTACTTCTCTAACTTCCTTTTTAGTATATTTGTTAAGTATATACAGCAAGGTTACATTTGGGTGTTGGTTTTATATCTCCCTACACTGTTATAAACATTTATCAGATCTAAATTCTCTGGGGGTAATCTTCTTAATAAAATAACATCTACAAACATGGATAATTTGCTTCCTGTTCCTATGTATATCCATTTCATGGACTGAATTTGCATTATTAGTCTACTCTCTTTTATAATATTTTTAAGATATCTTTTACTTTATTGATCATAACTTTTCCTAGATCCCTTATCATTTGCAATGTGTGTGAAAGACAGAGAGCAGAGAGAGAGAAAGAGAGAGAGAGAGAAAACATGTTAGTTTTATTGATATTTCCACTAGAAAGTTTATTATTAGCAGATAAGTTGCTAAATTTTAAAGTTAATATTGCATTGTACATCTTCATTGAATCATTACTAAAAATTTATAAAAATGATTTATTTTTATCTCTATTTAAAAATCATGGTACTTACACACACTCATTACTTAACTTCCTCTGGCTCAATTTGGATTTCCTTCTATTCCTTTTTCTTTCCTGTGGCATTTGCTTAGATTGACAACATTATGTTATATGAAAGTAGAAGAAAACAGATATTTGTCTAATTGAAGATCTTGGAAGAAATATTTTGAGTGAGGGAGGAGATATGGGAGGGGTTGTGGGGAAGATAGGTAATGGAAAGATGTAATGCAATTATATTTTAATTTTTAAAAGTTATGAAAATAAAAAATTGATATTTAACATTTGTATATGATATAATAAAATTGGTATATGTTAATCATATATCAACTGAATAAAGGATATAACTGAAAATTACACAGCCACTATCACAGTGAATATGATATAAATGTAAAATATTCCTTGTAAGATCATGGTTATGATTAGTGTGTGCACTCAGATTCATATATACAGTGATTTTATCCATGGTTATTATAAAGAAAAAAGAATGTATATAATATATTATAAGAATATATATAATATATAAGAAAAATGAATATATTTCATATATATATGAAATTATGAACAGTTTATGTTCATTGATGATGATATGATTACAGACTTAGATAACTCTAAAAACTCCAATAAAATACTCATAATTAAAAAATTTAGTAAGATAGTAAGATACTAACTCAATAAAAATTCAGTTTCTTTTTTATGTATTGATACTATACCTTTAAGAATAAAATAGTGAACATATTATCAAATAAACCTAAATAAGTATATAAAAGACCTCTATAATTACAATAGGCATAATTATATATAATAATCCAGTTAAAATGGATGTTATCTAAACAGACATATATTTCTCAGATGAAAGTGTACAAATAGTCAATGAACTTATTGCCAACATCCAGCATATATTTCTATTTGAGAAAGGCAAATCAAACTTACATAGAGATTTCTTCCCACTATTAGGGCTAGTATCACAAATTCAAAAATTAACAAATTCTAGTGACCATGTGGAAAATAAGAAACCTTCATATACTATCATCATAGTCCCCCAAAGAAGTGAACTAGAAATTTCAAAAGTAAAAGAACAGAGTTACTGTATAATAAAGCTATACCATTTCTGGTATACATGTAAAGTACATAAAGTCAATGTTCAAAGGACATACCTGTAAGCTCATGTTTATTATCTTATTATTCACAATAGCTCAAATATGGAATTAGCTTAGCTGCCAAAAGCATAGAAATTGATAAAAAAACATTTCAAAAATAATGAAATATGAACAAAGTGATATTCACACACACACACACATATATATATGATTATATATGTACATATATTATTCATCTGTAAAGATGAATAAAATAAAGTTGTTTTCATACAAGGAAATAACCAACAAAAATGTCATGAATGTTAAAAGCAGAATATTAGGAATGGGAAGTTGAGTAGCATCTCCCCTGCTCATGGATTGCTGTGCTTAATATTGTGAAAAACAACATTTTTATTCACCAAATGTATTCTCCAGATTCAATGTAATCTTCATCAAAAATTTCAATATAACTCTTCAGAGAAATTGAAATGAATAATGGGAATACAAATGATATAGGATAGTCCAAATGATCCTAAATAAACAAACAAATTACTTTTGAAGTTATTATCATTTTAGATTTCAAGTTATGCTAAGGTAATTCAAGCATCCCAACTGGGATTAAAATAGACCCCTTGATCATTAGAATACATTTGTAGACCTACACATGCTACTATAGCCACCTGATATTTTAATGGAGGCCAGCATTACACATCAGAGTAAAGACAGAATGGTAAAACTGGATGGCTCCATATAGAAGAATGAAATTGAACCTTATCCCTCAACCTTGCAAGAACCTCAACACCAAGTGGAAGAAACATATGACATCTTGAATACAATATAGGTCAAATTATTGCATATGTTTGAGCTCACTGGTATAGGTCTGAATGAACAGAACCATGATAACTCAGTTATTAAGATAATTAAAGAACAATACAAAAAAACATCAATCTTAAGTGTGAGCTCATATTTTACAACATATTATATCTGTATGAATGTCAAACCTTAGCAATATTGTCTACCTATACTATATTTACATGAAAGAATCAATTGTTCAAACTCAATTTGGTGTATCATAACTAATTATTGGTAACTAGTAAGATTGTGCATAGTCAGATAATTTGAAATGTTCATGCTTGTCTTGTTAAATGGTAGCAACATATGCTTTGACCATATTCACTCTTATTTTTCCCCCTCACTTTTCCTGGATCCACACTCAATCACCCTAACTGCCTCCCCAATTTTTAAACCAGTGTGTCCTATTCATGCTGCCCACATATACAAGAGTGCAAGGTCATCCACTAGAGGTTCTCTGTCTACCAGGGCCTTGACAGTCTGAATTTCCTTCCTTAGCAGCCACTAGCTGTCAATAGTTTTGTAGTTATGCATGGGAGAATGGGAGTCCTTTTCTTCCTCTTATAGAATGTTGACTGCCTAGATCTTGTGGAAGTCTTAAGCAGGCAACCACAGTTGCTGTAAGTTCATGAATGTGTTGGCCTTGTCCTGTCAGGAAGACACTATTTTTTTCCAGTTTTCTAAGACCTCTGAGTCTTACAACCTTTGGTCATCTCTTCCACAATAAGGCCAGAGCCTTTACAAAGGGGTATTATTATATGGATGTTACATTCATGGAACACTTGACAGACAGTCTCTTAGTTTTAACTAGTTGTGAGTTTCTGCATTAACTGCTATCCACTGCGCAAAGAAACTACTCTGATGAGGACTAAGACCTCTGTTATAATATAAAATATCTTGGTGTTAACTCTAACCAAGCAAGTGAAAGACTTGTATGATAAAATTTTAAGTATTTGAAGAAAGAAATTGAAGAATTTATCAGAAGATAGAAATGTCTCACATGCTCATGGATGGGTAGGATTAACAGTAAAAATGGCCATCATAACTAAAGCAGTCTACAGATTCAATGCAATCCCCATCAAAATTCTAGCACAATTATTCACAAATATTGAAAGAACAATTCTCAGCTTTATTACTCTTAATTAGTTTTCTAATGCTCTTAATAGTCACCATGACCATAACAACTCTTATGAAGGAAAGCACTAAATGGTGGTGGAGAGTAACTGACAGTTCTATACCTGGAACTTCAGGCAGCAGGAAGAGCAAGACACTGGTCCCAGCTTGAATATTTGATATACCAAATCCTGCTCCCAATGACACACTTCCTCCAAAAAGGCCACACCTCCTCATCCCTGATTATATTATACCACTTTCTAATAATCAGACATTCAAATATATGAGACTATAGGGGCCATTCCTTTTCAAACAACCACATTCTACTCCATGGACTTGTAGCCAGATCGCAATGTAAAACTACATTCAGTCTAACTTCAAAATACCTCATCAATAGTCTATCACAGTCTCAATATTGTTTAAAAATCCAAAGTTCAAAATATCTTCTGAGACTCATGAAATTTTCTCATAATTCCCAGCAAAATAAAAATAAAATATCAAACCCTATACTTTCAACACACAATGACACAGAATATATCTTACCATTCCAAACAGGGGAACGGGAACATAGTAACAAATTACTAGTGACCCAAATCCATCAGGACAAACTGAAAACTCTGTATGTCTATGTCTGATGTCAAAGGGCTCTTCAGATCTCCAATTCCTTTAAGTCTTGTTGGCTGCAACATACTTATATTTCTTAGGCTGGTTATACACCCAGACTGTAGCTTTCTTCAGCAAGTTTCCCATTGCTTTGACATCCCCACATCTTAGGGTCCTCAAGTTAATCCAGGTTTTACCTACACAGCTTTATACAAAAGCCTAGATAAATGCTTAGCACAGTTGTCTTCAGAAAGCCTTCATTTAGCAACTGATAGGAAAAGATAACCACAGATAAACATGAGATTGCATGTGGGGAACCCTGCAGATAATGATGAAGAATTATTGTAAAAGACAGAGTTGTCAAGGACACCATGAGAACATGATTCAAAGAATCAACTAAGCAGGTTTCATAGGGGCTCACAGAGACTGATGTGACAATCAGGAAGAATGCATGAGTCTGTGCTAGGTCCTCTGCATATATATTGTGGATATGCTGCTTGGAGTTTTTGTGGGACTCCTAACAGTGGGAGCAGGAGCTATCTCTGACTCTTTTTCCTGCATTTGGGATCTTTCTTTCTTCTTACTATGGTGCCTCATCCAGTCTTAATATGAGGAGAGATTCAAGTCTTATTGCAATTTGATACGCCATCTTTGGTTGATATGTCAGGGAAGCCTGACCTTTCCTGAAGGGAAATGAAGGAAAAATCAATCTAGGGAAGAGAAGATGGGAGGGGTATGCTGGAAGAAGTGGAGGAAGGGGAAACTGTAAGCAGGATGTAATGTATAAGAGAAGAATAAAAAAGAAAATTACAAAATACTTTTTCTCATATAATATACTGATTTATGAATAATATTTTTTTTTATTTTTTTTGCATAATATTCTCCAAGTTCCTCCCCTATTCCCATCCCATCCAGATCCTCCCCCTTTATGTTTCTCATTAGAAAACAAACAGAAATCTAAGGGATAGTAATAAGAAAATAATATGAAAGAAAAAAAGTACTTCACAATGAGATACTACAAATAGAAGGAAAAGAGCCAGGAAGAGCACAAGAAAAAAATATATAGATGAAAGAGACCTGCTCTTTTTCACACTCTAAAATCAAGAAATCACAAAACTGGAAACCATAATATATAATCAAAGGCCCTGTAAGGTAAGATCGTGAATGATGTGTGTGTGTGTGTGTAAAATATAAACTAATATAAAAATAAGCATTATTAAAAGCCCTTGCACAATAATCTGATACAAGGAACCTCTAAAGGTACCCTTGAGTTTGTTTTCTGTTGTTCATCTACTGCTGGGCATGAAGCATATTCTTTTCTTTTCTTGTTTTTTTTTTGGAATAGAGGGTTGCATTTATTAATACAGACAAAGGATGTTCACATACACACAGATGTTCATACATACACACACAGGCATGACAGTTTCCCCCATCATGTAGCACCTCAAGGTTTGCTGACCTTTTCCCTATCATGAAGTACCATGACCTTTGCTACCCTGTCTATTAGTGATCTTTCTCTTTTCTTCTCCTTTCTTTCTTTCTTTTTTCTTGTTTTTGTTTTGTTTTGTTTTTCAGTTTGGTTTCTATTTTATCCTTCTATAAGACTTTTTTTAATAGTTCCTCTTAATTTGTACTTGCTATAATTCTTTTTTATTAGATATTTTCTTTATTTACATTTCAAATGTTATCCCCCTTTCTGGTATAACCCCCTGGAAACCCCTTATCCCATCCCTCTTCTCTGCTTTGCTGAGTGTGTTCATGAATACACCCACCCACTCATGCCACCTTGCACTGGCATTGCCTACACTAGGACATCCATTTAGCCTTCACAGGACCAAGTGCCTCTCCTCCTATTGATGCTAGACAAGGCCATCCTCTGCTACATGTGCTGCTGGAGCATGATCCCTCCAGATGTACCCTTTGGTTGGTGGCTTAGGTCCTGGGAGCTCTAGGAGCTCTGGTTGGTTGATATTTTTGTTTTTCCTATGGAGTTGTAAAATCTTTCAGCTCCTGCAGTCCTTTCTCTAACTCCTCCATTGGGGACCCTGTGCTAAGTCCAATGCCTGGCTGCAAGCATCCTCCTCTGTATTTGTCAGGCTCTGGCAGAGCCTCTCAGGAGTCAGTTATGACACCAACAATATTGTCTGGGTTTGGTGTCTGTATATGGGATGGATCCCCAGGTGGGGCAATATCAGGATGACCTTTCCTTCAGTCTCTGCTCCACACTTTATCTCCATATTTCCTCCTGTGAGAATTTTGTTGCCTCCTTCTAAGAAGCACTGAATCATCCACACTTTGGTCTTCCTTCTTCTTGAGCTTCATGTGGTCTGTGAATTATATCTTGGTTATTTGAAGATTTTGGGCTAATATCCACTTATCAGTGAGTGCTTACCATTTGTGTTCTTTTGTGACTGTGTTACATCACTCAGGATGATATTTTTTAATTCCATCCATTTGCCTAAGAATTTCATGAATTCATTGTTTTTAATAGCTGAGTAGCACTCCATTGTGTAAATGTACCACATTTTCTGTATCTATTCCTCTGTTGAAGGACATCTAGGTTCTTTTAAATTTATGGCTATTATAAATAAGGCTGCTATGAACATAGTGGAGCATGTGTCCTTGCTAAATGTTGGAGAATCTTTTGAGTATATGCTCAAGAGTGGTAGAGCTGAGTCCTCAGGTAGTATTATGTTCAATTTTCTGAGGAACCACTAGACTGATTAACAGAGTTGTTGTATCAGCTTGCTGGTGTTCCTCTTTCTCCACATCTTCGCCAGCATCTGCTGTCACCTGAGTTTTTGATCTTAGCCGTTGAACTGGTATGAGGTAGAATCTCAGGGTTGTTTTCATTTCCATTTCCCTGATGTTTATGGATGTTGAACAGTTCTTTTTTTTTTTCTTATATATTTTCTTTATTTACATTTCAAATGTTATCTATCCCCTTTCCCAGTTTAACCTTTGCCCTGAAACCCTCTATCTCATCTCCCATCCCCCTTCTTCCACCCACCCACCCAGTCCTGTATCCCAGTCCTCGAATTCCCCAACAATGGGACATGTATCAACCCTTTATAGGACCAAGGACCTCTCCTCTTATTGCTGCTTGACAAGGACATCCTCTGCTACATATGCAGATGAAGCCATGGTTCCCTCCATGTGTTCTCCTTGATTGGAGGCTAAGTTGGTGGGAGCTTTGGGGAGTCTGGTTGTTTGATATTTTTGTTCTTCCTATGGGGTTGCAAACCACTTCAGCTGCTTCTAAGCATTCAATATTCCTCAGTTGTAAATTTTTCGTTGACTACGTACCCCATTTTTTCATACTTTATTTACATTTCAAATGTTCCCCCTTTCCAGATCTCCCATTTGGGACCTCCTCATTCCCTACCCCTTCACCCTGCCACTATGGAGGTATTCCCCTATCCACACACCCACCCACTCTCATCATCCCTCCTTGACATTATCCTATACTGGGGGATCTAACAACCTCAGGCCTAAGGGCTTCTGCTCCCCCGGATGTCTAACAAGACCCTCCTCTGCTACATATGTGGCCAGCACCATGGATCTCTCCATGTGTATTCTTTGGTTGGTGATCCAGTCTACGGGAGTATTGAGGGGTCAGTCCAGTTGCCACTGTTGCTCCCTCCCTGGGGCTGCAAACTCCTTCAGCTCCTTCAGTCCCTTCTCCACGACCTTCATCTGGAACCTCACACTTAGCCCTACGGTTGTGGTGATGTGACTCTTGGGTATTTCAAACTTTTGGGCTAATAACCACTTATCAGTGAGTACATACCATGTTCATTCTTTTGTGACTGCATTACCTCACTCAGGAAGATATTTTCAAGTTCCATCCATTTGTCTGCGAATTTCATGAAGTCATTGTTTTTAATAGCTGAGTAGTACTCCATTGTGTACATGTACCACATTTTCTGTATCCATTCTTCTGTTGAGGGACATCTGGGTTGTTTCCAGTTTCTGGCTATTATAAATATGGCTGAGATGAACATAGTGGAGCATGAGTCCTTGTTACATGTTAGAGCATCTTCTGGGTATATGCCCAGGAGTGGAATAGCAGGGTCCTCAGGTAGTATTATGTTCATTTTTCTGAGGGACCACCAAACTGATTTCCAGAGAGGTTTTATCACTTAAATTCCCACCAGCAATGGAGGAGTGTTCCTCTTTCTCGACATCCTTGCCAACATCTGTTGTCACCTGAGTTTTTGATCTTAGCCATTCTGACTTGTGTGAGGTAGAATCTCAGTGTTGTTTTGATTCGCATTTCCCTGATGACTAAGGATGTTGAACAACATTTCTTTAGGGGCTTCTCAGCCATTCGAGTTTCCTCAGTTGAGAATTCTCTGTTTAGCTCTGTTCCCCATTTTTTGATAGGGGTATTTGGGTCTCTGGAGTCTAGCTTCTTGAGTTCTTTGTATACATTGGATATTAGCCCTCTATCAGACATAGGATTGGTAAAGATGTTTTCCCAATCTGTAGGTTTCCATTTTGTCCTATTTACAGTGTCGTTTGCCTTACAGAAGCTTTGTAATTTTATGAGGTCCCATTTGTCGATTCTTGATCTTAGAGCACAAGCCATTGGTGCTCTGTTCAGGAGCTTTTCCCCTGTGCCCACCTATTCGAGACTTTTCTTCACTTTCTATTCTATTAGATTCAGTGTGTCTGGTTTTATGTGGAGGTCCTTGATCCACTTGGACTTGAGCTTTGTACAGGGAGATAGGAATGGGTCAATTCAAAATCTTCTACATGTAGACTGCCAGTTGAACAAGCACCATTTGTTGAGGATTCTGTCTTTTTTCCACTGTATGGTTTTAGCTCCTTTGTCAAAGATCAAGTGACCTTATGTGTATGGGTTCATTTCTGGGTCTTCAATTATATTCCACTGATCTACCTGCCTGTCACTGTACCAATACCATGTAGTTTTTATCACTCTTGCTCCGTAGTACAGCTTGAGGTCAGAAAGGCTGATTCCCCCAGAAGTCCTTTTATTGTTGAGAATAGTTTTTGCTATCCTGTGTTTTTTTGTTATTTCATATGAATTTGAGAATTGCTCTTTCTAAGTCTATGAAGAATTGGCTTGTAATTTTGATGGGGATTGCATTGAATCTGTAGCTACCTCTTTTTATTGTCTAATTGTTTTAGCTAGAGCTTCAATTACTATATTGAATAGATAAGAAGAGAATGGGCAGCCTTGTCTAGTTTTCAAATTTCTCTCTATTTAGTTTGATGTTGGCTACAGTTTGCTGTGTATTGCTTTTACTATGTTTAGGTATGGACCTTGAATTCATGATCCTTCCAGGACTTTTAACATGAAGGGATGTTGAATTTTGTCAAATAATTTTTCAGTATCTAATGAAATGATCATATGGTTTTTTAATTTATTTATGTAGTGGATTACATTGATGGATTTCCATATATTGTTTCATGCCTGCATCCCTGGAATGAAGCCTACATGTTTATGGAGAATGATCATTTTGATATGTCCTTGGATTCAGTTCGTGAGAATTTTATTGAGTATTTTTGCATTGATATTCATAAGGGAAATTGGTCTGAAGTTCTCTTTCTTTTTTGAGTCTTTGCAAGGTTTTGGTATCAGTGTAACTGTGGCTTCATAGAATGAATTGGGTAGTGTTCCTTCTATTTCTATTTTGTAGAATAGTTTGATGAGTATGGGTATTAGGTCTCTTTTGATGGTCAGATAGAATTCTGCACAAAACCCATCTGGTCCTGGGCTTTTTTTGTTTGGGAGATTTTTAATGAATGCTTCTATTTCTTTAGGAGTTATAGGACTGTTTAGATGATTTTTCTGATCCTACTTTAACTTTGGCCCTGGTATCTGTCTAGCAAATTTTTCATTTCATCCAGATTTTCTATATTTGTTGAGTATAGGCTTCTGTAATAGAATCTGATGATTTTTTGAATTTCCTCAATTTCTGTTTTTATATTTCCCTTTTAATTTCTGATTTTGTTAATTTGGATACTGTCTCTGTACCCTCTGGTTAGTCTGGCTAAGGGTTTATCTATCTTGTTGATTTTCTCAAAGAACCAGCTCCTGGTTTTGTTGAGTCTTTGTTTGCTCCAGTTCATTTCTTGGACCATTTGCTTAGAAATTTTTTTCCCCCACTTTAATCTGTCCTTGTCACTGAGGTGTGTTTCCTGTATGCAGAAAAATACTAGGTCCTATTTATGTATCCCACATGTTAGTCTATGACCTTTTATTGGGGAATTGAGTCCATTGATGTTAAGAGACATTAAGGAAAATTGATTGATGCTTCCTGTTATTTTTGTTGTTAGAGGTGGTAATATTTTTGAGTGGCTACCTTCTTTTGAGTTTGTTGAAAGAAGATTGCTTTCTTGCTATTTGTAGGGTGTAGTTTCCCTCCTTGTATTGGTGCTTTCTATTAGTCTTTGTAGAACTGGATTTGTGGAAAGATATTGTGTAAATTTGGTTCTGTTATGAAATGCCATATTTTCTCCATCTATGGTAATTGAGAATTTTGCTGGGTATAGTAGCCTGGGCTGGCATTTGTGTTTCCTTAGGGTCTATATGACATCTGCCCAGGATCTTCTAGCTTTCATAGTCTCTGGTGAGAAGTCTAGTGTAATTCTGATATGTCAGCCTTAATATGTTATTTGACCTTTTTACCTTATTTTAGTATTTTTTCATTCTTTAGTACATTTGGTGTTTTGATTATTATGTGAAGGGAATAATTTCACTTCTAGTCTAGTCTATTTAGAGTTCTGTAGGCATTTTGTATGTTCATGGGCTTCTCGTTAGGTTAGGAAGGTTTTCTTCTATGATTTTGTTGAAGATATTTACTGACCCTTTATGTTGGGAATCTTTGCTCTCTTCTATACCTATTACATTTAGGTTTGGTCTTGTCTTTGTGTCCTGGATTTCCAGGATGTTTGGGGATAGGAGCATTTTACATTTTGAGTTTTCTTTGACTGTTGCATCAATGTTTTCTATGCTATCTTCTGCACCTGAGATTCTTTCTTCTACCTCTTGTATTCTGTTGGTGATATGTGTATCTATGACTCCTGATCTCTTCTCTAGGTTTTCTGTTTCCAGGGTTGTCTCTCTTTGTGATTTCTTTATTGTTTCTATTTTCATTATTAGATCCTGGATGGTTTTGTTCATTTCCTTCACCTGTTTGTGTTTTCTGGTAATTCTTTAAGGGATTTTTGTGTTTCCTCCTTAAGGACTTCTACCTGTTTACCTGTGTTCTCCTGTATTTTTTTCAAGGGATTTATTTATGTCCTTCTTATCATCTTCTATCATCATTATAAGAAGTGATTTTAGATCTGAATCTTGCTTTTCCAAAGTGATGGTGTATCCAGGACTTGCTATGTTGGGAGAACTGGGTTCTGATGATGCCAAGTAACCTTGGTTTCTGTGACTTACATTCTTATGCTTGCCTCTCACCAACTGGTTATCTCTAGTGCTACCTGCCCTGTCTATATCTGACAGGAGCCTGTCCTTCCTGCGATTCTGGTTGTGTCAGAACTCGAGTCCAGCAGTCTCTGTGATCCTGTGATTCTGAGAATCTGTGATCCTGGTGACCAAGCTCCTGAGATTCTGTGATCCTGTGATCCTGGGCATGTTAAAGCACCTGGGAGTTGAGCTTCCTCTTGGTGTTATGGGTCTGGGTGTTGAGCTAGTACCCAAGTTCTGCTCAAGGTACCTGCTCAGACTGGAAGGAACACATGCCCCTGCCAAGCAGGTTTCTTGAGTCTTTGGATCCTGCCAGTCCCAGTTACTCCCAGGTTTTGGGGCTGATGTTGTGGCCTCCTAGCCTATGATCCTATGATTCTGGGTATGTTAGAACACCTGGGATTTGAGCTTCCTCTGAGTGTTGTAGGACTGGGTGCAGATCTAGTGCTCAAGGTCAGCTCAGGGTACTGGCTCAGACTGGAAGGACATGAGCCTACTCTTAAAGAATAGCTTGTTTCTCCCCCACTGAGACTCATATGGAGAAAACTGAACCTTCATTTGAATGTGGTTATCAATTGGAGATCACTTCTGATTTAGGGATAGGAGCACGTGTCTAATTCTCCTTCAGCTCCAGGATACCATCTAATGATGACCCATGTAGGCCCTGTGGAGTCTACCTCAGTCTCTGTAATTTTATATTGCATAATTTCTGTTGACATAGAGGGTCTTGTTTTCTTGGTACCTTTTATCCCTTCTGGCTCTTACATGCTTTCCACCTCCTTGTCTGAAGTTTCCCTGAGCTCTTGGGACTGATTTTAGAGATACATCCTGTTTAGCACTTATGTTCAAAGGTCTCTATTACTCTGCAAATTGTCTGGCTCTGGGTTTCAGTATTTGTTCCCATTTTCTGTTGGAGGAAGTATCTCTAACTAATAACAGCTGAGAAAGGCACTGATCTATGAGTATAACACAATGTTATTTGGAGTCTTTTTATTGCTATGGTATTCTAGTAGAGTAGAACAATAGTATTGGTTTTACCCTAGATCCTGAGCGGTCAAGTCTCAGGTTCTTTTTCACAAAAAAAGTGTTGGATATAGGATCCATTGCATGGAGTGAGCCTTAAATCATATCAGATATAGGTTACTTACTCCTCCATGCTTTGTGCCTCTGTTGGTAGTTAATGTAGTTCAAAATGTTTATAGCTGGG
Organism: Rhynchomys soricoides; assembly: GCA_019843965.1. Taxonomy (NCBI): domain Eukaryota; kingdom Metazoa; phylum Chordata; class Mammalia; order Rodentia; family Muridae; genus Rhynchomys; species Rhynchomys soricoides. Next base: position 4,447,141 of record JADRCH010007664.1, on the reverse strand, counting down.
TCGTTATTTACATTTCTCCATTGGTAGCATACAGAATACCTTCCTGTAACACAGATGTAAGAATCTAGGATTGAAGACTTTAGGTAGGCTTCATATCTTCTTCTCCATTTTCAATGTGTTAAGTAGATGTTTTCAAGAATGGGGCTTTGCTGTTAGATTATGGAAAACAACCCATAGTTTTGGCAAAAGTGGGGGAGGTTTTAAGATGCTCAGAAGTTCCATCCATTTGCCTAAGAATTTCATGAAGTCGTTTTTAATACCTGAGTAGTATTCCATTGTGTAAATGTACCACATTTTCTGTATCCAATCCTCTGTTGAGGGACATCTGGGTTGTTTCCAGTTTCTGGCTATTATAAATATGGCTGCTATGAACATAGTGGAACATGTGTCTTTATTACATGTTGGCCACATATGTGGCAGAGGAGGGTCTTGTTAGCCTTCAGGGGGAGGAGAGGCCCTTGGACCGGAGGGTGTTAGATGCCCCAATATTGGAGAATGCCAAGGAGGGAAGACTAGAGTGGGTGGGTGGGTGGGTGGGGGAATACCTTCATAGAGGCAGGGGGAGGGGGAGGGAATAGGGATCTCCAAAGGGGAGATCTGGAAAGGGGGACCCATTTGAAATGTAAAATATTATCAAAAAAAATGCTCAGAAGATCCCTTTGATCAGCAACTCAAGTAAATGGATCTCAGTGCTTCATTTGGTGAGGAGAGATGCCCTGTTGGGACTCTTTCTCCTCATTATTTTGGTAAGTCCACTTATCACCTAAATCTATGGATATATTTTAGGAAGCTCTACTGTATTAAGTTCTCATGGTACCCTTGACTTTAACTGTTTCTTCTCATGTTCCACCCCTTAATCTCTCTTCCCCACCTCTCACCATTTATTCTTCTACTTTCATCCCCACATCCATCCATAGTATCTATTCTATTTCTCTTTTCTAGGGCAATCTTACTCTGTGCATAAGCTCTCTGGTTCTATAGATTGTAGTTTGGTTAACAATAACTTAATAGCTAACATCTTTATATAAGCACACACGTACTAAATTCGTATTTTTGGGTCTGGGTTTTCTCACTCAGGATGATTTTTTTCTTAGTTCCATCTATTTATTAGTGAATTTTATGATTTTATCATTTTAAGTGCCTTTTCTTCTTTTATAAATTGTTCTCCCATGTATTACATTCTGACTGCAGTTTTACTTTCATCCCCTCCTCTTAGCCTATCCCCCTACCTTTTCTGTCCCCCATATCCACCAACTTCTGCTTCTCCTCAGAAAAGAGCAGACCTCCCAGGGATATCAACCAAACATGGCACAACAAGCTACAATAAAACCAGAAATATACCATCAATCATATCACAGCTTGACAAAGCAACCCAATAGAAGGAAAAGGGTGCCCTAAGTAGGCAAAAGAGTCAGGGACAATCAGACTCCTCCCTTGCTTCCACTGTTAGGATTCCCACAAAAAAATCAAAAAACAAACAAAACAGAACAACAACAACAACAACAAAACAATCTACCCAACCATAACATATCCAAAGGACCTACTTCAGACCCCTCCAGGCTCTCTGGTCTCTGTTAGTTCCCAAGTCCCAGTCATTTGATTTTGTGAGCTGTGTTCTTGAGGTGTTGCTGACCCCTCTGAGTCTTCCAATACATTCTCCCACTCTTCTGCAGGACCACTGAGCACTGCCTAATGTTTGACTATAAGACTGCTGTATCTGCTAGCATCAATTGATGGATGAATCATCTCTGGTCTCTGTTGGGAGCCGCCTGAGTTGCACCCACATCCGCCATTACAAGATGGCGCCTACATCTGGCCGAGGACAAGTTGTAAACAGGCTAGTGCGCATGCACCTGGTAATTTTCCACCTCAGAGTCTCAGCCTCTCTCGTGGCGTCATCTGGCCTGATTTGCAGGAGCCAGTGGGGAAGCTCCATGTCCCAGGCAAGCGCTGTGACCCATATAAAGGGCGGGTGTTCTATTGTTCAGGGTCTCCACTCGTGGCAAGCTTATGCTCTCCCTCTCAAGATGCATTAAAGCTTTACTGCAGAAGGATCCTATGTGTGCCGCGTTGTTCTTGCTGGCGAGACCGTAGCGCGGGACAGGTCTCTCTCATAATGATTATGTTAGGCTCTTGTCTCTGGACAGTATGCAGGCAGGACAAACTGTAGGTCAAAGTTTTTGTGGATGGCTTGGTGTCTCAATACCTCCACTTGTGGCCTTGTCGGGTTACAGAAGACGGGTGTGGAGGCTCTGTGTCTGTTATTACTAGGAGTCTTTGGTAGAGTTACTCTCATAGATTCCATCGAGATACTTGTATCCCCATTTAAGGCCTTCTTATTACTTAGCCTCTTGGATCTGTGAATTGTAGCATGATTATCTTTCATTTACAGCTAATATTAACTTATAAGTGAGTAAATATCATGTTTGCCTTTCAGGGCCTGGGTTACCTCACTCAGAATGATTTTTTCTAGTTCTATCTATTCGCATGCAAATTTTATGATATTATCAGTTTAATAGCTGAGTAATACACCATTGTGTAAATATGACAAATTTTTACTATATCCTTTGGTTAATGAAGGACATTTACGCTGTTTCCAATTTCTAGCTATTATGAATAAAGATGCTATGAACATAACAGAACAAGGGTCCCTGTGGTAGCCTGTGGGGGTATTCCCTCATAGAGGCAGGGGGAGGGTGGAGGGATAGGAAGGTTCCAAAGGAAATAGAGATTTCGCCTCTATAAAGTTTTATGTAGGTACTTAGTCTTATAAACATGCCTCTTAGAATTACCTTTATTTTATCACATAAATTACTCATTCTTGGCTTATTCCATTTGAGTTGAATATTCATTCTATATTAGTGATGTATGTAAGTTATTACAAAGTCCATCCACAATGACACACTTTCTAAAGCAATTCTTCATCTACTACTACAAAGCCACACTTCCAAATAGTGTCATTCTGTATGCACTCATAAGAGACATCTTAATTCAAATCACCACAGGTAGGAAAAGGAATGTGAATCTTAGAGAACTGGGAATGAGATGAATATGATAAAAATACATTGCATGTGATTCTCAAAGAAAGAATGAAAGAAAGAAAGAAAGAAAGATAAATCAAGGAAAAGCCTGTATTGTCTACCAATGACAGAACACATTGAAAAACAAAGGAAACAAGATCTGTCAATAATATTTCTCCCTCAAACATGAACAAACCCAATTTGAAAACTATGAGCCTTTCTTATTGGAGGAAGAACTAGCAGATTAATTCACACTCTAAAATTAAACCTCAGTAGTACATGTCACACTTAAGAGACTGCTTGACAATCTTTGATGGTGCATTCTGCTAACCTAAGTACTGAGTCATTAGAAATACTTTAATCCATGTGAGTAAATGACATATGATCCATAAGCTTATTTTTTTATACTTTATTTATATTTCAAATGTTTCCCCCTTTCCAGATCTTTCCTTTGGAACCTTACTATCCCTCCACCCTCCCCCTGCCTCTATGAGGGAATACCCCCACCCTCCCACCCACCAATAAGCTTATTTCAACATCAAGAGAAGAGTGGAAGAATTCTGTACACATTCAAGTTAAATACAAAAGCTAGATCATATAACTTCCATAAGGTTCATTTCCAGGCCTTCTCTGCCACAGTCAAGCACTTGATGGAAAATATAAGGCATGAGAAGCAGGTCAGACTATAACAGACAAAGCCTCAAGACTAGTTCTGGCATCAGGCTCAGACAGGTAAGGTACTTCAGTTCATGCTCCATCAATTTGAGTGTTTAAATGAGACTGGAAATCATTTATTTGGTTTATGAAAGTGCTCATACACATGCAAGCATATGACTCAGATGTCACTCATTTTATCTCCACTCCTTGGGATCAAAGGACTATTTGCACCATGTACTATCCATACAGCCTTAGGCCCTACATCTATACCTATTGGTCAAAAATAGGATTGTAAAACTAAACTGCATCAGGTGTAATTCTGTTGCAAGATGAGATGGCACATATTTTAGTCTATACGAGTATAGGCTACAGGATGTGTCTTGCTGTACTATAAGAATTTCTGAGATTCAAGCATGTGCCAGATAGCTAAGGGTATGCCTTAAGCAACACTACCCAAAACTTGGGCTGCACAATGAAAGACTCCATTTTCTAGACATTCTTTTTACTGTCACCCTTAAATAGCTCTAATAACAAGAGAAGACAAGTGTCTCTAGACACGTGTTGCTTCTCTCTCAGGTAATAACATCTGTGGCAGCTAGAGTTATTTTGAATCAGAATATTATCTCAAAAATAAGTTGCCCACAAAAATATGCAGTTGACCTTTAACCTACTTCAGTGTTGTACTAATTTTACTGGGATGGGATCTTAAAATGTGACAGTTTGGAGGCTTTGATTGCTAGAGGTCTGGCAAAGGAGATAATCAATACCTTATATGTGATGATATATATATATATATATATATATATATATATATATATATATAAATGTTTTAGACCAGTTATATTTGGTTCTATCTGAGGTTTCTAGACTACCCAGTCTCCAACTCTTAGGTATTGGTTGTCTACTCAAACAACTTCTGTGTCATCATTGCCCTAGCACATCTTACAGGCTGGACAGATATTTGGTCAAAGGTCTTGAAAGCTGGGGTGAAGGCCCTATGCAGGCATCAGGCCAACCTTTGTAAATTCAATGAACTGTGTGGATGTTGTACTTTGCAATGGGATCCTACTGTCAGTTTGTGTAAATCAGCCTTCTGTCCTAGCATCAGCCTTTGTTGTTTAAGAATCTCTATAGAACTCCCTGGCCTACAACTCAACTGAATGGAATTCAGTCCAATGACAGGCAACCTTGTATTGCCAGTTAAGAAGCGATATCCTCCGTTACTAGGAGTTCCCACCAGAATCACTTTCATAGGTCTCAGGAATTTTTCACTGCACCAGGTTTCCATACTACACTCTAAAGTGCCCCCCCCCAATTCTAATGTCTGTCCCCACGCTTTCTTATTCCACCCCCAGTCCACTCACAAAATCAATTTTATTTTCCTTTACCAGGATGAATGATACGTTTTCTCCAAAATCCCTCCTGTTTATCTAATCTCTTTGGGTCTACAGATTATAGTTTGGGAATCAAGAAATCAGCAATGAGAAAAGCTATCCTTTAGAAATCTAAGTAAAAACATCTCATTCTGATTGGTTACACAACAAAATGATAAAGGAGTCTTTTCAACCTGAAAGGTTGAAAAGTAAGTAAGAGATAAAACATAGAAAGGTGTAACATACATTAGTAAGTGCAATTACTCAAATGCAGAATTCTCTAATATTATAAAGATGTTGCATAATCCATCCATACCTTTGGTATGAGTATTAAAAGTGAAATGAATTTTTAAAAATAACCAAAAATTAACATGCAGAACAATGGACAATAATATCTTTTGTTTTCTTCCTCCAAACCTTACATATCCATACACACTTTTGTCAAATGTATAGCTTCCTTTTTCATCAATTGTCTTTGCGTATGTGCATGTCTATAAACACACACATACACACACACACACACACACACACACACACGCACACACACACGCACACACAAGGGGAGTAGAGGAAGGGAGAGAAAATGGTTAAGATTTGCAGGTATCTTCAACAACATACTTGTAAAACGGGTTCAACATCACATTAGGAAAATAAAATAGGTGTTAGAAAGTTGGTTCAGCAGTGAGGAATATCTACTCTTCTCAATAAAGGCCTAAGTTTGGTTTCCAGCACTCAGGTTGGATGTCTCTAGACTGCCTCTACTTCCAATGGGAATACAATGTTTTCTTTAGGCTTCCTTCAACAGTGCACTCATAAAAACATAACCAAGCAAACACACACACACACACACACAAACGCACAGAGAGAGAGAGAGAGAGAGAGAGAGAGAGAGAGAGAGAGAGACCAGTAGCTGCAATTACTCAAATACAGAATTCTTTAATACTGTAAAGATGTTGCAGAATCCATCCATACCTTTGGTGTAAGTACTAAAAGTGAAATGATCAAAAAAATTTCTAGATTAACATGCAAAACGTATGTGTGTGTGTGTGTGTGTGTGTGTGTGTGTGTGTATGCAAGCTTGCACATGCTGGGAAGGGGAGTAGGCGTTGGAAGGATGGTTCAGTGAATAAGAGAGAGTGCTGGATGGTCTTCCAGCTTCCACATGGTGGCTTACATAATTTTTAAGTCTAGTTTAGGTGATCTGGTCTCTACAGTCTCCTGGCATGTAGGTGATACACAGACATGCATACACAGGAAAAATGATTTTTTAAAAATTAGTTTTATAAAAAACATGTTCTATACCACAGTCTAATGGGTTTCATCTCAACAGTGCAAGACTGGCCAACATATGCAAATCAGTAAATATAACACATATGAATAGACTTAAACAAATCACATGATCATCTTTATGGAAGACTAAAATCATCTGTTTGTTTTCTTGATGTTTAGGTTTTCAAGTACTTTGTATAGTCTAAATACTGAACCTCTGACAAATGTTATGGTTAATTAATACTTTTTCCATAATTCAGGATGCCTCAACTTAAATGGTGGTGTCTTTTGATATTCAGAATGTTTTTAGTTTTGTGAGTTCCAATTTATTAATTAATGATTTTAATGGCCATATTATTCACATCTTGTACAGAAAGTGCTTTCCTATGCCAATGAATTCAAGACTGTTCCCACTTTCTGCTCAATCAGATTTCAGGGAATCAGGACTTAGGTTGAGATCCTAGCTTCATTTGGAATAAACATAACAAAGGGGATAAAGGATCTCCATAAGGAAAACTTTAAGATACACACACAAAGAAAGAGGGGGAGGACAAAGAGGAAGAGGAAGAAGAGGAGGAAGAGGAAGAAGAAAAAAAGGAAGAAAGAAAGAAGTTGGATAATTCAGTATTATAGGGAATCCATGTTCTTGGATTGATAGAATTAATATTGTGAATATGGCTATACTATCAAAAGTAATCAATTGGTGTTGTTTATAGAGCTAAAAATAATATTATTTCTAAAATTCATCTGGAAACCCAAATGCCACATACAGACAAAACACTTATAACCAGACACAGCTCAGACAGAGGCAGCACGTTACAGAAGCTCAAACTGTACTATAGAGCCATAGTGATAGTGATAGCATAGTACCAGCCCAGAAATAGACAGCTTGACCAGTGAAACATAAGGCCCGAAAGATAAACCAATATGGGATGGATAATTAACTTTTCACAAGATAACCACATGCACTATATAGAAGACAACTTTTTCAATAGATGGTGAGGATAAAATTGGATATCTACCAGCAGTAGAATTAAATTAATTTCTTATGTCTTACCCTGCACAAAAAATAGTTAATACAAACTAGATCAAAGTCCTTAGTTTAAAACTAGAAACACTGAAAGCATTAAAGGAAAGTTTGGGACATATATTTAGCCTACAAATTTTTTAATAAATCACTGATAGCACAGGAAAAAGATAACAATATTTTTAAAAATCAGAAAAAACTGAAATGACACATTACTAGAATGAGAGACAAGAGTCACAGTATTGGCATTTTCATTGATAGAAGAACAATATTTTATAAAATTCAACATTTTGTTATAAAACTAGTGATAATATGAATAAGAAGGATGTGCCTCAAAGTAAAAAATGCTAAAATAAACAATAGGGAAAAGTTGAAATCCTTCTTAGGCAGGGTGACTATACATAATAAGTAGAGAAGATTTTGTGTAAATGTGAAAGAACAGATTGTGAAATTTTTCACAATAAAGTTTGTATTAAAAATGAACTCAGAAGAGATTAACATATCAAAACTCACAATATCCAGAAGATACCTGAGGCATATACAGTGACACAGCCCTGTATTCCCAGTACATTTGCAGGCTGAGGCCAGCCTAAGCTTCACAGTGAGTTTGAGGCTAGTTTAGGTACATAATAAAATCATGATTCAACAACATGAATAAATAGATACATAAATTCATAAAATAATAATCAAATGCTATTAATCAATAAATAGAATTAATAAATATCACTATAAATACAAATTTGTTTGGTAATTACCTTACCGTAGACTTAGGTTACAATTAACAATTTATCCATTAATTTGTTAATAGGTTGCTAAACTGGTTCCAAATTTCAGCTATTGTAAAAAGTACTAGAAAAAAGAGAAGCTTTTTTTGTTTTTATATAATATCATTTTCAATTTTCCTTTTTACCTGTTTTTATTGGTTTTCTATAAAGAAAATCTTTGCTTGTATTAACTAATGTCTTGAAGTATTAGCATTGTTTTACTGTTTTCTTCTAGTAGTTTCAAAGTAGCTTGTTTGACATTTAGGTGTTTGATGCCACTTAAGCATTAAACAAGTTCAGATATAGGGGTCAAGATACTTCAATTTATAGTTTTTGCTTAATTTACTTTTACAAGTATATTTGCTATGCATGAACAAAGTATGGCAATACCACATTTATAAAGTAAATCACTGACATTTTAGAAATATAAGTTACTATATAGTGGTGGTTGAGTGGTTTGAACTTTTTGTGTTACCTCCAAAATCTTTATTAAAACATAATCCCCAATGAAACAGTAATAATAGTTGGTAAATTTAGATGATTAGACCATGAGGGCTCTTCTTCCTCAACAGGATTAGTAGCTCATAAAAGAGGTGAAGGGAACCAGATGGGTCCTTTTTGGAATTACCTTTCTATGTCTTCTGCTATTTGAAAACAGAATTCAAGGCAATGTTTTAGAAACAAAGTAGATCCTCCCCGTACACTGAGCATGCTGTCAATTTGATGTGATACTTCCAAGTATTCAGAACTGTGGCAAACATATTTCTATCATTTATAAATCACTTAGTGGTAAATATTGTCACAAAATATCTTAAATGTATTAAGTAAAATATTTATAAAATATTTGCTATATCATATTTGTATACCTTCAAAGAGCCTATTGAACTTAAATTATAATTTATACTTTTACCAAATACAAGTCATAAGATACTTAATAATATTTAATAAAAATTAACTAAGGATATGCACTTAAAATTGTAATTGTGTAGTTAAGTAACATGTGATAAACATTGAATTGGCTGTTATGATTGTCTGGGTCATCCAGAAAACATGTTCAGAGAATTAATATATTCTAATGAAAACCATGGTAAATACATAACATAATAAATATTACATAGTTCATTAATCAATAACAATATAACAAACAGAAAAATGTTATTTAAAAATAGCAAAAAAGAATACAAACAGTACTACATATCCAAAATGACCCAGTTTATCATTCTGTATCATACATCCATTTATATTTTAATATTTTAAATTAAAGAAAAACTTTTATGAGTAACTCTGAGAAGTAGTAATACTAATTACCACTGGATGTTTACATTTAGTGGATTTGATATAAGCTGATATTCCTCAGCTTTAAAAATACCTCAGTATTATTTATCTACTTATTAATAAATGTTGCTAGTACTTATTCAAACCAGCTTTTACTTTACTTAGGTAGATGTATGAAAAGTTGAAGAGATTAATTATATTTTATGTTATATTTTAGAAGAACATTAGCACAGTCAATCTTTTAAAATGTATGGTAAAGTTTACTTGCATATGATCACAGTGTTACAAAGCATATGTCTAGAGCTTTTTTCCCCCCAGACTATAGCTTGGAGTGTCAGTCACTGGCAGCAAACAGTTAACTTTCCTTCTTTCTCTATCCTATACAGCTCATATAAGCACAATCACACTGTGTTTGTCTTTCTCTGGATGACTTATTTAACTTAGCATAGGGCAACAGGCATATGAAAAAAATGTTTAATATCACACAGTCATAATGCAAGCATAAAACAAAACTACAGTTATATATCAAATTGCACCTGATACATGGCTGCCAACAAAATAATTTTAAAATGATAACTGTCATAGTCAAGATATGGAAATACAGGTGCTTTTTGATTCTGTTGGTAGAAATGCAAAATGGTGACATCGCTCCAGAAGGCAATATGGATAGAGGTCACTTAAATATGATGTATTTCATGTCTAATAATGTTAGTCACTTCTTACTATAATAATCAGATTTACTTTTTTTGGATGTTACATTTAATATAATAGATTACTAGTAAAAGTGAATAAGATTGAAGAATAAAGAAAAATAATTTTCTTGTGTCAATCACAACTTTCATAAACAGAAACAACATAAAGAGTAAGAATATAATAAATTCAAAGTTGTTTCCACAAGGCATAAGTTTTGGCAATCTCTTCTGTATGCATGTTAATGTTTGAATGTTTATATATTTTCTTTTTATGTGTATTTTGATTAAATTACATTCTCAGTATCTTTCCAAAAGTATTCTAAAACCTTCTATACAACAATATAGAAATACACTATACATTTAAAAATAATTCTGTTCAAATGATTTTCTAAAGACTGATCAAATGGTATTTTATATTATTCAGTATATTATACGCAACATTTGAACTGTATTAATCAAGAACATGTTCCAAAGAATATATTAATACTAAAATGTTTCAATTTTGAAAATTATCCCATGTAACATTAACTTCATATATAAGTTTCACAGACATCAACATAACAAGAAAATTATGGTTTAAAGCTATTATATTTATCTCTAGCCAGACATGATGATATATATTTGTAATGCCAGCCCTGGGATTTACAATGATATCATGCCTCACAAATATCAAAAATATGGTAATATGTAAATATAAAGTATTAATTTTATATATGAGGATAAGGCCTAATGTATGCAAAAAGTAGAGTACATAGTAAAATCTACAAAGCATGCAAATATTATCAATATTATTAAATTTTTCATTTGTTAAGAAATGTATCAATGAGAGAAGAGGCCCTTGATCCTATAAAGGCTTGATACCCCAGTGCAGGGGAATGCCAGGGCAGGGCGGCAGAAGTCAGAGGGTCAGAGGGGGAGCACCCTCATAGAAGCAGGGGGAATGGGATAGGAGGTTTCTAGAGGTGAAACCAGGAAAGGGGATAACCTTTGAAATATAAATAAAGAAAATATCCAATTAAAAAAGAAAAAATTATATGTGACAGATGACGCTACACATAGTAGAATTAATTCCATTCAATATAAATAACCTATATAATCTTTGAATCATTCTGTTTTACCTAATGTTTGCTGACAAGATTTCTTTTCTGATTCCTCCACATTATATTACAAAATGTAACTTATTACATAAGAGTTGAATTCAGTGTCAGGTACTTTCCTATCATAATAAGCTCAATAACTTGAATCAGTCTGAAACTCCAAAAAGTGTTCTCACATAATGACTGCTTGGACCCAAACTTTCAGCTGAACAGGATTTAGCTACATTTTCAACAAGCATCAGCAATGTAAGTCCCTTTAAAAATCATGCATATCTGTGCACATAAAATTGGCTAAATTTCTGCTCAGTTGAGAAAGGAACATATGACTAGTCTAAGCTTCTTGCTGACAATGACCATTACTGTGAAGAGGGGGGTGGAAAGCTGTCACTGTGAATGTGGAGGGAATGCAGATCTGAAGAACTACCCTTGATGGCAAAAATGCATGCAGCCTGTGCCTGCAGCATAAAGAATGCTGTCAGCCCTTCAAAAGCTCAACTTGCTACAATTTTGTGGGACCCACAGTGCAGATGTGTCAGGCAGAATTTGGCCCACAGTGTTTGGATTAACAGTAAATCTACTAATCCAACCTAATATCCAGAAGGCTATTGCTAGATCTGGGGGTCACAAATTTACACTAGTCTTTCATCATTCTAGGCCCCAGATGGCTTTAAATGGGCATAAAGAATAATGAGATCTAGGAAGACGTTATTATATTCTTTGGTCAAAATTCACAACACAATCTCTTTTTCTTTTTTGAGTTGGAAGGGATGACTTCCTTGAAGTGCTAATATCCACTGCTGATTGACTTTGCAGACTACTTTCAGAGTTCACTGTATTTACTTTAGATATAAACAGTATTATTGATAGCCAGAAGCCTGTAACAACGATATCTATTCATGTGGCAATTCACTGAGGCTACTGCATCAAGTGTAATGTATACTTTTGCTTCGGTTTACACTGACTGCTTTATAAAAGTATTATTTTAGAAAGGGAAAGATAAAATATGAAGTTTATCGTAATTCCCACTGTGTGCTGTCTATGCATCCTTACGCTTACAGTTTCATAAATGGCTCTTTTGAAACTGGAAAGTTTTAAGCAAAATAATACAAAGTTTGAAATGTGTGCTTATTTAAAACCTCTTCCACCATCTCTGGCTGAGAATACAGGTGGCCAAGCACAAGAGTTCCTGCCAATTTCTAAAGTTACACTTTTATCCACTAAACAAGCATCCTGATCCGGGTTACCAAACAGGGCACTCAACAGGAGCCCTTGGGCGTGCATATTAAATATCACTTATGCCTCTGTCTGGACTATCCACTTTGGGAAGGCTTGATCTCATTCTGTTTCACCCTTTTCCTGTGCTCTCTGGCTTTGGGTAATGAACTTTCCCTAGAGACTTTTCTCAGAAAGGATCTTCATGTAGAACAGTTGATGCACATGCTTCTATTTTAAAGGCCACATGTTCAGCACATTTTGCTTTTGTGAAATGGAATATGGTTTAAGTTTGTTTCAATCAAAACGAGTTTGGCTGGAAGGACTTATGTCAAAGTGCAAAAGGTTTTATACACAATAAAAGAGGCCTTCTTTTCCTTTTATGGCACCAAAAGGAGAAAATTATTAAATATACTCTTTTTGCCACAACAGTAATTGCCGTATTTTTGTTTTATATGGATGAATTTATAAAGCAACTTGTTAAGAAAATACCATTGTTTTATTTATTTTGGAGTCAATTGATGTATTACAACTCACATCAGGAAAACAGTCCTAGTCTCTTCTATGAAACTTAATATGTATTCACAGTAAACAGTTTCAATGTCAGAATTGAGTGGATTATATTAAAAACCCTTCTTGAAGTAACTGTTCTATTGTATCTGCCTGGTATCCAGGGAATTCTACTTTTAAACACCTTCTCTGAATCACTATTCATATTCAAAGAAGTATGCCTCATAATATGCAAAACTTCAATTTAGAAGGTGGTTGACAAAAATAATAAAGAAAATGAATGATTAATTATTCTGAATCCAATCATTAAACTGAAGACAATTATAACCTATAAAGCCTTGCATCTAGTGTTAAAATGCAATATTTTTGTTACTCAATGCCAGTTTGAGGGTAAAAATCTTGTGAACTTACTTCTGAGCAGTAGACAGTTTACCTTTTAAATATCAAGGATACAATAATTTGTATTCATAAATATGCTTTTTCCCTTCTCATCTTATTTCCACATACTTTAATGACTTACACATATTTAAAGCCACATCAACATGTTTTGTATCCATAACATGTCACCAATGAGGTTAACATGAGTTTATTTGCTTACTAAAAAGCCATTCAATGCATAGTAGTAAAATCTGTACAATAGACACTGGGGATACATATTTCACATAGGATATTTTTGTGATCTAGTTAATAAAATAAGGTGAACATACAGAGGAAGTTAGAAATTAATTAAAAACAGGAACTAGAGACAGGGCTCAGCAGTTAAGAGCACTGGTTGGTCTTGTAGAGAACCCTGGTTCAGTTCACAGCACAAACAGAGAGGCTCTTGACCATCTGTCACTCTAGTTCCAGGAGACTGGATGCCCTTTATGGCATCCAGAGATTTGCAAACACCTTGTTTACTTGCATCCAAGTAGGTAAAATATTCTCACAATAAAATAAATATTAATTCTTTAAAAATCTATTTTAAAAGTAGCTTACTAAATGTGCTTATGTAAAGATGGAGAGACTATCAATTACAGCAGAATGGTTGCTGTTTTTAAGTGTTTAGTTTATCAAACATTTACTGAATACATGTTAGGCTGCAGACCTTATTACTACAACTGACCCTGTGGAAATTTAAACCTTTTCATAAAAAAAAAAAAAAAATCAGTGAAAAGATGTGCTTAGTTTCATAAACTGATATGTGTTATAATTAGGTGCCAAAGCAATGAAGGAGTAAATTTAAGTCATTTATACTTTACTACCCACAATTAGTTTCTAAATGAGATTAATGCCTCATAAACCTTTCAGAAGGTATTACTGTAATCTACAGGTTATTCTATTTTGTTGCTGCTTTTTATATTATACGTAATTTATTAAATTAATCAATTTGAACTTTAGTGGTTGTGTTTGATTAGTGTGAACTTAATTCTATTAAACTCAAAGTTCAACTAAAATTTAAATGGATATGATTATTACCTTTTGAGAAAAAAAAAACAACTGTGAATGAACTTGTTGACAGCTACTATTAAAACAAAAACCAACATAATACGATAGAAAGATTTAAAAGAGAAATAATGGTTTCCCCAAAGGCTTCCCTCTAAATCACCTCATAATCACACCAAAACACTTGAGAGTGCATTGTTAAAAACTCAATGCACAAAACTCTAATGTTAGAAACATGTGGATTATTGTTGAAATCGATCACACTATTGCTAAGGTTTCTCCTTCTGGGTCCTATTAAACACCTCTACTCTAGTCAGATGGCTGGGATAACAAGCTGTCTTTGGGAAGAAAGCCCAGTTACTTTAGGGATATGTGGGTGATGCTATGACATCTGTCAACCCTGATGATTGCCAGTAATAATAGAACCAATTTAGTTGTTAAGAAGTCCCCAGGTTTCTGGTTTAATCACCAGTTTTTCTTGGTAACTTACTATTACTTTTCTTTAAAATAAAACAACTAGAGGAATTCTGTCTATTTTTCTTGTGGCCTCTTCCACATAGTGTGAAAGAGATTACTGGGTCCTTTATGATTCTTATAGCAAAGGTTAAAATTTCTCCTTTTTCATCTGATCTGTTTTCAAAATGCAGCAATACAGGTAAGAAAATGTGCCTATTTATGCTAAGGATAGGGCAGGTTGATAAGTGGATTCATATTCAGATTCAATCTTAACAGATTTAGAATAAACTGTGTTCCTAAAGTACTTTATAGCTCTTTATTTTGTATTTATGGAAGTATAATGTGTTGTCAAAATTATATAATGTCAGTCAGGGATGTCTACCCTTCCTTTGATCATTCAGTTCCCAGGTAAAAAACACGCTTATTTTATTATTAACGTAAGCCTTAATCAGCACTATAGCTGGGCAGATATCTATCCTCTACTATTAGAATTTATTTCCCCATCATTTACCCCAAATTATAATTTGCCATGTTTACTCTGGGCTGCTCTTAACTTCAATTAGCCAGCCTTCATGGCCATACTTTCATGGCTCACCTAACATATGGTGTCTTCCTTCTCTCTCCCTCTCATCTTTCTCCTCAGATGCGAAGTGTGGGAATCCCATGCCCTGCTTATCTAAATTCTGCCCAGCTATAGGCTGCAGGCATCTTTATTCACCAATCTGGGATAATTTGGGGGCAAGGTCACATAGTATAACTTGGATCTACATGCAAATTCTCTCATCCTAAGGGGCAATCAGGCCTTGGGGGCCAGTATTTAACATTACAATACATAGCAAAAGACCAAACTTCAACAATAATATTTTCTGATTTTTAAGTGATACTAGATACCTTGAAATAAAATTTACACATGATACCGTGAAGAGCATCAAAAACAAAAACACATACACAAGTTTGAAAATAAACCTGTGAAGCTTTCATATAAATACTGAGTATTTTTGTTGTATCATTTGGTTTTCCTGATGTACAAGTATGTAATGTTACATGATTGCTGATGGGGCATGGTGATTGCTTATTAACCATCCTCAGGCCACTCACTAATTGGTAGGCTGTAATACGTCAAGGAATATTGTTGCTTCATACTGTGTATGTATGCACATTATTAAGGAAATATTGGTAAAGATCTTTTCCTAATCTATTGGTTGCCATTTTGTCCTGTTGACAGTGTCCTTTGCCTTACAGAAGCTTTGCAATTTTATGAAGTCCCATTTGTCGATTCTTGATCTTAGAGCATAAGCTATTAGTGTTCTGTTCAGGGGAAAGGGGAAACCATTTGAAATGTAAATAAAGAAAATATCCAATCCAAAAAAAAGAAATATTGTATGTCTAAGATTATTTTGTAATCTATAGAATTTTCTCTCTATGTGAATACATAAATGCATAAGAATGAACAAGTCATAGAACACTGAAGGCAGTTCGTGAACAACTGAAGTCTCTATACTGAACTCTAATTTTAATAACTGGCTCTGTAAATTGTTTTCTCTACATACTACTAAGCTTCCCATATAAGTGAGTAGGCAAGAATAACTTTTTTCTTCCTTATTTATTCAAGTTACATCCAGATCGCAGACCCCCTTCCTCCTCTCCTCTCATTTTCATGATCATACCCCATCCCCCCTTTACCCGATCCCCTTCTCCTCTGAGAAGGGAAGGACTCCCACTTACCAACCTTCCCTAGCACATTGAATTGCAGCAGTACTAGGTGCATCCTTTCCCACCGAGGCCAGACAAGGCAGCCTGGCTAGGAGAAAGGTATCTAAAGGTAAGCAACAGAATCAGTCAGCTGCTACTCCAATTGTTAGTGGACCCACATGGAGACCATGCTGCACAACTGCTACATATGTTTAGGGGCCCTAAGCTTGAACCTATGCATGCCTTTGCTGGATAGTTCAGTCTCGGTGAGCTCCAGAGGTCGAGGTTAGCTGAGTCTGTAGGTCTTATTGTGGTGTCCTTGATCCCTCTGACTCCCTTAATCTTTCCTCCCACTCTTCCACAAGACCTCCTGAGCTCTACCTTGGGTCTCTCTGTACCTGTTTCCATCAGCTGATTGATGATGTCTCTCAGAGGATAGTTATGCTAGGCTGCTGTCTGCAAGCCTAGCAGAGTATTATTAATAGTGTCAAGAGTTGGCTCTCTTCCAAATGGAGGGAACTAGAAAATATTATCCTGAGTGAGGCTAACCCAGACCCAGAAAGACATTCATGATATGAACTCACTGATAAGTGGATGTTAGCCATAAAGTACAGGAGAACCATGCTGCAATCCATAGACCCATAGAGGTTAAGTAACAAGGAGGGATCAAGGTTGAAAGCTTGAATCTCACTCAGAAGGGGAAATAACATTGACATTGGAGGTGGATGGAGGGAGGGACCTTGGTGAGAAAAGAGATGGGGAATAGAACTCAGGTGGGGATTAGTTGAAGGAAAGGGTGAGAGGGCTGGGGAGAACAGGGAAGTTGTGGGGGTGAGGCATCTCTGGAAGGAGTTGGAGACCTGGGACCAAGGGGGATATAGCAGCTGATGTGGCTACCTTCTGTAGCCAAGTGGGACTTTCAGAGGGATACAGACACAAACCCAACCACAAAACCTTCCATCCAAAATTTATCCTGCCTACAAGATTTGCAGTAAAAGATATCGCAGAGATTGAGAGTATAGCCAACCAATGACTGTCCCAACATAAGACCCATCCCATGGGAGGCAAGAATAACTTAATAAGAGCCAGGAGCCAGGTAACATAATGAATAAATGAAATACATGGCTAGAGAGATGGCTCAGCAGGTAAAGATGCCTGCCACAAAGGACAAAAGACAATGTCAGATCCCCAGGACCCACAGGCTGGGAGAAGAGAACCAACTCTAGAAATGGGTTTTCTGACCTTCATTGGTACACATCCATTCACATGAGCACAAACTGAACAAATAAAAATGTGATAATTAAAAAGAAAGAAATTTTTCATAATAAAAGACAACCAAGCTCATTGTGCAAAGATTTAATTTTACATATTTTTGTAGATTTACTGTCACTTAAATATTACTACATTTAGTTTAATGTGGGGGGAGAGGTGTAGGCTTATGCAATGATGTGCATTTGGAAGTCAGAAAACAAATTGCATGAGTAAGGTCTCTCCTTTCACCATGTGGATCTTAGGATTGAACTCAGGTCATGAGGGTTGGAAGCAAGTACCTTTACCCACAATGCCAACTTAACATCTTCCTTATTGTTAATGTAACTCTTAGTTTTCTGAAGTAATTGTTGTCTTGGAGGCTTACTGCCCCCATCTGCTAACCTATACATCATCCTAGATGTTTCTAGCCTCCATACAATCTTATCTAGGACTAGAATATTTTTGAGAAGAATTTACACTTAACCTTTAAGTATCCATTTTATATTTGTTTGAAGTTTCAATTACTGTGATAAACACCATAACCAAAGAAAACACTGGGTGAAAGAGCTTAGTTCACATTGAAGTGTAAAGTCCATCATGAAGAGAAGTCAGGGCATAGAGGTCAAGCAGAAACCTGGAGGCTAGGAAACATAGGAGAACACTACTAGCTCCTTTTGACTTACCCAGATCTCAGACTGATTTCGTAAACATGTCAGGACCACCTGCCTAGAGATAGCACCATTCACAGTGAGCTAACCCTCCCACGTCAATTATTAACCAAGAAAATATCTCACAGATTCACCTATAGGAAATCTAATCAAGGCACTTTTACATTTGAGGTTATTCTTCCAGATAATTCTAGCTTGTATCTAGTTGACAAAAGGGACTATAAATTATTAAATACTTTGCATTTGTTTCTAAAACCATTTTTTTTCTCTTATTGGGATTATCCTGAAACAAAAAACATATTCTCAATGCCTATAACTTACTATTTTATGAAATTCTCTCTAGCTATGTATTCAGTTAATTCTAAAGATGTTAAAGTTATGATTTATATTGCAAGAGCCATATTATCAGCCTGAAGCATAGACTAGATGAGATGGTAACAGCATTCCTGATGAATGAATTGGTAAGGCTACATGCCATGTGACTAGATAGGGAGAAGCACTGGAGACAAAGTGTAGAAATGAATACTGACATAATTAATGGGTCTGTCTCCAAGATTGTGAAAGTAAGGCAATTGAATTTTATGTGTCCTTTCATAGTATCCACACAGGGTCTTCTAAACTCTTCTTTCCCACATTCATCCCACCTTATCATATAGACAAATTTTCAATATAATTTAACCTCTCAAATAACTTCTCCTGGTAAGTACTTATATAAAGTAATTTAAAGTAATATTATTTTTCTCATATTGAGTTTACCAGGAAAGAGTAAAAAGAACACCCTGACTACTTTAGTAGTCATGTTATCCCTAGATTTATTTGTCTTTAAGTGACAAATAAATTTGACAAGATTGTTAAATAACACAGAAATGAGATCAGAATCCTGTGAATCAACAATAGAATTATTGTCACATGTTCTTTTGCATAGGAAGGTTATCATAAGTAATGACAATTATATACATGAAAATATTTATACATATAATATATATGTATATAATTTGTGTACCATAAAAAGATGGAAGAAAAGATTTTGAATATTTTCCCTAGGTAAAAAAAAAAATTAAGAAGGCCGGGCCAGGCACTTGTGGTGCATGCCTTTAATCCAGGTACTTGGGAGGCAGAGGCAGGCAGATTTCTGACTTTGAGGCCAGCCTGGTCTACAGAGTGAGTTCCAGGACAGCCAGGGCTATACAGAGAAACCCTGTCTCAAAAAACCAAAAAAAAAAAAAAAAAGACCAAATGACATGATTACATTAATTTAGACTATGCATCATTACTATATGCATCAAATGTCACATGGTTGTCACACATATACATAAAATTAAATATTTAATAAATATATACTTTAAATAGTAAATTTAAAAATTCATTTATATGTCCACCAAAAATACCCATGACTTTTTCCACATACTGCCACATTAGCCTTTTTGAAGTACTCCCTTCGAAGAATAGTGTTGTCATATACAAGCACATACTATCCTAGTGGTGGTGTGTGTAGGTATATATTTTTTTCAATTTCAAGCAATCTTTTGCTTACTGATAAGAATGCTCTTGTATGATTCTTCAATATCAGAAGAATATTCTAATTTATTGTTACTCACATGTATTTAAATGTTATCACCTTATCATAAAACATAAAATTAGAACACAGAACATGAGATCTGGCAATCTATGACATTTTAAGGCATACAGTTAAGTATTGTTAACTATATGGGTATTGTTAAATGACAGATTTTTAGACTGTATTACATCTTACATAAATATAACTCAATGTGAACTTAGCAGCAAATACAATTTTAACCCTCCTTGCAGCCCATAGCCATTAGTATGCTACTATCTACTTTTATAAGTGATTTACTTTGGTAACGAATTATGTAAGGGTATTTCATCTTTCAAGGTCTGACTTAGCTCACTCTGCATAATATCTTTCAGATTCATCTATTTTGTACTAGATTACAGGATCTCATTATCTTATTTTAAGGATGAAAATATCCCCATGACTATTCACATCTTATTTTACTTATTTACCCATATGTGTAAAGATAATTGGTTTGATTGTACATTGTAAAACTTCATTTCATATAGGAATGCTTATATGTATTCAAGACTACTTTATTTATTGAATATAATACCCAGGAGTGGATTTTTTTAATTAAATAATTATTACTCTAAATATTTTTGTGGAATTCTCATTATAATTAGGAACATTTTATCAACACTTTTTCTTTGAAGCAACAAAGCCAATAACTTTCCCATTGTTTTATAAGTCTTTATAATTTTAGCATAGAATTTCCTTTATTTACTATACAAATTAATGATCATTTTTAAACTTTAATTTTTTTACAAAATTTATGCTCATATTCACTTCTATGCCCTACTCCCAGATCCTGTTCACCTTTCCTACTCTTCTAATTTTGTTTAATTACTTTTTTGTTTTGTTTTCTTATCTATAAAGTTCAACTTGTAAAATTCATGTATTCTTGCATGTATGCATTACACTAAAACATGACCAATTTATCAGAGGGAATAGTCTTAAAGAAAATTAATTCCAGCAGGTATCAATTGCCCATAGCTCTTTAGCTAGGGGTTCAATTTTATGTCCAACTCTCCCCTTTCCATAATGAGATTTTTGTCTGGTTTGAGCCTACTTTTGCATAAAGTTTGTAGATACTGTCACAATTATTATGAGTTCTTATATGCAAATGTTCTTTCATGTCCAGAAAACACTATTTCCTTGTATTCATTCACTATCCTTTACTTTTACACTTTGCCTCCTACTGGTAATAATCTCTAATACTCTGTACTTAAGTATATGAAGCTTTTAGCAATAGGTTCTTACAATCAGATTATGGAGGGTAATCCATAGATTGGCAGTAGTACATAATGTTTGAGGGCTTATAGACCTCATCAGCTAACAAATCCACAAGATATAACCTATTCTTAGTAATAGAAATGTAAATTTTAGCTTGTGGTATTTAGTATGAGTATTTTCATTTTAGTTATAGGATAATATCTTTTAAACTCATGTATGTTTTCTCCTCTACTTTGCCCTCCCATCTCCCAGCCCATTTTAACCCATCTCATCCTATTGTTCTCCTTTAAGCCTTGAGACTTGTGTGTTCTTTAATCCCTTGAAGCAACCCTAACAGTTCATACTTAATTTCCCAGCATCTGATGGAAGCCATAGGATTCTAAATTATTTTGAGTTTCATGAAGTCCTCATATTTGGGAGACAAAAATTGATCCTTTGGGCAATCTATCTAAAATCTAGAATATTGAACAGATGTCCAATTAACCTTTCTCCCAAAGAGGGGCCATTAAGCTATCTTAGTCACTTGGTACTATATTTTAGATCTTTTGGATCATCAGCAAGACTCATTGCCTTCCTTTGTTTTCAGCAACCCATGTGCAGTTAAAATATGTTTGTTAAGTCTAATCAAATCTATGAGATAGGCAAAACAGAAATCTTGTAAGTTTGTCCTGCAAACCAGAATTTTTTATTTTTGTGACAACCCATCCTTCCCACAAGAAGTCAGGCATCAGAGTTTTTCTCCTGTTTGTTCCAATGGAGTAAGAGAAAAGGATTATGCTAGTGGTATTTATACAAGCTTTCATCTTTTTTGTAATGATTTCCTGTCAGTGTGTATATACAAGGAAAAAATAAACCTGCCCTTTAGAATGTTTCATCCACCAAAATTACTGAATATTATGGTTACTTCTATTTTATTTATCAAGGAGAAACTAGATGTTGAGAGTTTCATCTTTACGTTGCAATAATGAACCAAGAAGAAGAAATAGAGTGGAGGTGCTCTAGAAATTTTCAGCTCGTTCTGATGTATCTCCTTTTGTATTTGCCTAAAATGCAATCGCCTTTAACTGATTTGTGGATGTTCCTAAGTGGAGTTGGTCCATGTTATTATTGAATCGGTGTCTCTGTGGGGCACAGGGGTGTCTAGTGAACTCTAATCTCATCACCTTCTGAATATCACAGAGTCCTCAGTTTACTATTTCTTCATTATCTTCCCAGATTCTATGACCTAGCATACTCTCTCAAACGGAAAACTTTCTGCACTTGCTGTTGCCTTCATAACTGCCTCACAAAGAATAACCCAACTTTAACTATACTTTTTACCTATTTATGACTGCTCTTTGAGTTGGCATAGGACTTACTCTGGTATTATGCTTCTTTCCTAAGTATTATGGAAAATAATGGTGCGTTTTATGCAGAAAGCCTAAATAGTTTCCAGAAAAAACATTTAATAGGCTATTACATTAAATTGGGTGAAAGATAATTTCAATTTTGGTGAAGACAGAGCCAGCAGAAATTGTAAAACATTGCCATACCTGAGATATATTTTAAAATTTGGACCAACACAAGTTAATAAAAGGACATATTGAAAGTATGAGATGCTAAAAGAAGATCTGAGGGTTTATTTCTTATTACACTCAACTCTTTGACCCGTGTAGTGCTCAAGAATATCATATCTTGTCTTTTCCTTTCTGTATAGGTTTTCCCTCATCAGATAAAAAAACTACATAAGAAATAAAAATGCTAAAATGTTTAACATGGTATCTAACATGCAACTGTCTCAACCTGTTAGCACCTTCCAATCAGATGTCTTTCTTTCTATAATATAATTTCTCAAAATATGGTTGATAGTCTTTATTTTCCTTACACATTGCTTTTAATTCTAGTCACAACAATGTAATTAAGAATCATGAAAATAAAGCCACATATTACAAAGGACAGTTTTATTATTTTGTCAACTATGCCTAGAAGTATGCTTGATCTAGATGGGATATTTTTCACCTCATTGAATGCCAGAGATTGTTTGGATGATCTTGCTGGTGAGACATGTGCCTTCACCCTATTTTCTTGCTCCAAGTAGAAATATCTTAAACAATTTACTATTTGAATAGGATGACCATCCCTGCAAGAGTTGGGTCATTTTCTGGTCAGAGGTAGAGGAATAGATGCATATAATTATGGGTTCATTTCCATGGTCCAATCTCTATATAAGATCTTGAATTAAATTATCCATGACTGCCATTTACTCTGCATTCAATCACTTGCTCTATCTATAGCCTAAGGTGAAAATAGAGGTGAAATGGGAAATAGACGTAAGAAAGCCTTTTGAGAAATGTGGGGAAATAGATGTAAAGGCCCAATGTATCTTAAGAGTGAGTGGGTGGTTGTTTGGGGGAATACCCCCATAGAGGCAAGGGGAGGGGGAGGGGATAAGGAGGTTCCACAGGGGAGACCTGGAAAGGGGGAAACATTTGAAATATAAATAAAGTATCAAAAATTATAAAAAAAATCAACTATATGTAAAGCTAAAAAATATATGAAACAAATTTCCTTATGAATAGTTGGGTTTAGTCTTAGATATATATACTGTGTGTTCTTTCAGCTATCAAGTTTTTTGTTGCTGTAGTTTTGGGACAAGGTCTCTCTATGTAACTCTTCCTATCATGGAGCTCTCTGTGTATACCAGGATAGCTTCAAAGTCACAGAGCTATGCCTATCTATCCAACTACTCCTGGAGTGCTGGGATTAAAGGTGTGTACCACAATGACACATTGCCACAAACATTTTAGCCAAGGTTGCAACTGAATGCCCATACTAATATAAATAATCTTGTGATTAATTTGACCTGGAATGAATCATGAATGAAATTCATATAAATATTTTTTTTAATAAGAATGAATAAACATACTAATTTTAAACCATATAATTAGCTTCATGGTTACATATACAAAATTTACTATGCATTTTGAAATAGATTGAGAAAAAATATCTGACAAACCTTTGCTGGAATTGCCAAATGACAATACTTTTTTTAGTTATAAAGTTTAATTCAAATGGGTGGTTAGTGGTTAGTTTTTATGTTTTATTGATTTTTTTTCAAGAAATGTGTCTTATGATACTTCTTGAGGAAGTAAAACGGATATAAATATTCTATGGGAGCTGGATGAATTTAACACTTTAAGAAGTTATATAGAAAATATTTATGGCATAAAAGATAAAAGATTAAAGATACCCATTTAAAACAAAATACCTTGACACTGTTCTGTGGTTAAGGCTGCTCCCTCCATAAAGCCTGGATGTAACTGTCAGAATTATAGTTCTAGGGGATCTAACATATTCTTCAGGCTCTATGGGCATGGGAAAAAAAGGTGTGTTTCTGTGTACAGAAACACATGCAAGCAAATTACCATATACATAAAATAAGATTAATATACCTGAGATAATTAAAATTCTATTTTCTTAGATTTAGTAAGCAGCATAATGCAGTTTTCCCAGGATTTGAAATGAGAATCATTCTGGTTTGAGTATACATTTGACAGTTTTGTGTTTACATATACAGAAAAAGGAGGGAACAATATGAAAATGAAGGCTACTTAAAAAAAACTGTGTGCATGTTCTATAAAATCTTTCGAAGTGGTTTTGGTGTCTGTGACTAAGTATTATAAAAATACTTTTAAAAAACATTATACCCAATCATGAAATGTACACAAGTCCAGGATTTCCATTTTTCAATATGACTGAAAAGCTTATATTATATAAATATAACAAAAATAACCATAGAAGATAAATAAACAATTTATATCAATAAGGTGAATTGACTAAAATAATCATATAACAAACAAAACTGTCCAAACTAAAAAGGCTAATATCTCAATGACAAGGGAAAAGTATTGAAGTAAACCCAACATTCTCTGCCATTTTTACCCTACAGGAGGTATTCTGATTTGAATCAGAATTCTCAGCTACATGCTGAGGACACAATTGTAGCTCAAAGATTTTGACAGTTTAACAGAGCTTAAGAGGTAAAAATAAAATTAAGGTGACTAAAATATCCTTATCCTGAAGTATCAAATCTTGCCAATAGTAAAAACATATTTCATGAACTACTTAGTAGATTATATAAAACAAAAGTCAAGAATAATGTTCTAGAAGAGAAATCATTGCAAACATTTTATACTAAAATTCTAAGAAAAGAAAATGACAGAAAAAAGAACAAAAGAATATTAGGGATAGATAAGGTATTGCCCAAGATGCAATGTCTATTTAATTATGTACATGAAAGATATAAAAGCAGTGGTCATGGTATAATACCTGAAATACATTTCTACATAAATATGTAAGACAGAAACTAAAACTAAAAAATACATGAATCTAAACAATGGGAACATGATTGCAAATACCTACTGAGAAAAATATAAGTTACATCTAGGCAAACCTTTACAAAACAGGTGAAAAGCAGTGGAGGACAGAAAAAAACATGAATATTAACAGATCAAGAAGCAGTCATACATGGCTGAATTTTATGCTAAAAATAAGTGTCAATCAGAAATGGAATAATAGATTTTTTTGCATGTATGTGGTATATGCTCATTCTGTGGAAGCATGTAGAAGCCAAAGGAGGATGTTGGGTAAACTTCAATATCATTTTCTGCTTTGTATCATTGAGTCAAGGTCTCTCAGTGAAATCATATGCATATTGGCATCTACAATGATCCATTTCTGAAACGTACAATGCTGAGCTTTATAGGCATGCCTGGAGGTACATTCAGCTTTTAGAGGAATACTGAGGATTTTTAAAGGTTAAAAACTGAAAAGTAGTATATATTTTCACACTTACTAAAGAAAGACCTTCAAATGCTAAAAAGTTAGAGATTAAATCATGTAAACAGAAAAAGAGTAATGAAAATTTTTGAAAATGTTTAATAACTTTATAAATATAAATATGTTATAAAATGAAATATCTGTTCTTTTTTATATTTCATATATGTGTAAATAAATTTATGACAATAGCATAAAGAAGATTTGATCTTAGAAAACAGAAATATATGTTAATTATAATAGATTCAACAAACCCAAATTACTATAGGAAAAGAGAAAGAAAAAAAAGAATGAAATGAAGTTTAACCAAATGAAAAATACCAGATATAAATCAAGTCATATCAAGAACTGTATAAAATATCAACAACCCATATCAAACTATAGGAAAAACTACACTAAATCAAAGGTCATATATTTAGCAATGAGAAACAAAGTGGGTTACAAGAAAAGGAATATAAGGCATGCTAACACTAGAGTCAGAAAATCCTTAGTAGTTAATGTACCACATAAGCAAAAAAATATTAATTTAAATTCAAGGAACTTTCTTGAAAACAATGAAACTTTCTATAAAGATCAAGGTTTTAATTCACCAGGAAAGAAAAAGCAATTCGAATTTGAACATTACACACACACACACACACACACACACACACACACTCTTTCATTATCCATGAGTTGATTCACAACTAGGAATTTATATTAGTAATGTTCAAATTTGTGTGTGTATATATATACATATATATAAACTGTATATATGTATATTATATATACATACTATGTATATTATACTTATAATAATATATTAAATATAAATATATAATATATTATATGTATAGTAGATAATATATATAATATATTATATCATATATAATAGATAATATATATATATATAAATTGGAAATAATCATTTTGAATGGGATGACTCAAACAAAGAAGCATAAATCCATGTTCTCTCTCATATGTGGATACTAGACTTGAATCTTTAGATAAGTGTGTTTAAATTGGAGTACTCATAGGAGGTAACAATGGAGCTTGGGTCTTCCTAGATTGAGCATAAGTACTATGAAAGATATAGTTATTTATAACAAAATAGTATTTTTCAACATGAAAGGCAGACATGAACTTAGAGTAGCTGGAACTCTATCTATAAGACCTGCAGAAGATCAAGCCATACAAAATCCCGGCATGGATGGGATAGGGTCATAAATTCTATGTCTCCCTGGGGTATTATTGGCAACTGATTGATACTGTGAGATACTAGCTTTCCTTAGAAATGTAGGCCCTAAGTGTCTACTTATTCTTCATCAGACTTTTCTATACCCATGAACATACAGCCAACACTAATTAGTCTGATTTAGTGGCTTTAAAATACAAAACAGTGGAGAAAAAAAGTGACTTTGGGATATGTGATAAATTGGAAGGGGGGATGGGGTAGATTTGATCAAAATGCAGGTATGAAATTCCCAAAACAATGAAAAAGAATGATACATATATTTGAGTATATTTTCCCCTCAGCTGAGAAAGCCACTGAAAATCAAAAGATACAGAAGATTTAAAGATCATAAATAATAGTATCATCCATGAACATTAACTATATGCTGGGTATTAAAGACACTGTTTTACTTCAAGACACAGAAGCCATAAAAATTTTTCCTTAATTACAAAAACAATTTCAGCTTGAAATAAGTAGCAATAAATAACCAGTAGTTCTTGTGACAATTTTATGTAACATAACATATTTCTAAATACCCTATAGTTCAAATAAAACTTATACCAAAAATTATAAAATACTTTGATCTAAATGATAGCATAATTACAATTAAATACAATGTATCTAGAGTCATATTTTTGGAGGAATTTGTTCTTCACTGGAAGTATTAGAAAGCACTGACAGAAAATAACTAGAGCTAATTAAACATAAATAATATTAAAAGAAATAATGAAAAGTAAAACTTAGAATAAAATGGATATTATACAAAATCTTCCTGGCCAAAATTTCATTTTGTAGTAAGAGCACTAATATTTACTATAATACTTATAAAATAAAATAAGGCAAAAACACAAGCAATAGTAGCAATATTGACAATAAATACATTAATTTATTGTAATTCATGCAAATTTCCATAAAAACATTATTTGCATTGTCTTTGGATTTCTTAATATTGGTTGGCCATTGTGATCACACAGAGGATATTTATAATGTGTGCCTACTGCACACAATTAAATAAAATATTTGAGGTGAGTAGCAGTCATCAGCATTATACAAGTTTCTAGGTAAGAAAGAGTTGAATTCTACCTTTATAACAACTCTTTGAAATATTATCATTATCATTGATAAGTTCACTATATTATAGAGAAAATCAAGGTTAGAAGAAGCTAGTTGACTTTGCCAAATAACATATTGCCAAATAACAAATATATACTTTAAAAAAGCTATTTAAGTTTCCTTACATCTTATATTTAAAACAATGAACAAACATGAATAAAACAAAAGCAAAAACTTAACCAATTCAAAGAAAACCTTACGGTCTGTGTTTCTAGGTAAAATTAGGTGCTACTCCATTTATGGCAGTATATAACATGAACATTTTTGTAATATGAGATACTTTAAGGTATAAACTGTAATATCATTTGCTTTAGTTATTCCATAGTTTTTCACTGACCTTGTCACAGGGTAGATACTGAGTAATGGAAAATAACCCAGCAATGATTGACTGGATAGGTGGAAATGGAGCCTCACTTGAAGTTATCAATACATCAGTCTGGGACCTTCCAACATATTACTTGTGTTCTCAGTCTTAATGTTATAAAAACTGGCTCTTGGTTTCTTTCCAGCCAAGGGACATGGCACTAAAGGCCAGAAAACTCGATACTTATAATGACATTCAGTTGGCTACTAGTTTCTTTTTTTTTTTAAGCATTTTTATTACACAGTAAAGACTATAACAATACCTGAACCATACTTTAAAGATTCACAGGTTGACAGAGCATACATTACAGTCCAACTAAGGGGAAAAAAAAGATAAACAAGAAGCCACAGTTCAGACATAGTAGACTTAAAAGCTCAAGACTATGAAGACAAAAGCATGATGCCTAGCCCCCGCTCCCCAGTGTTAGTCTACCATTAACTTGTGGCACATGTCTGAATTAAGTATTGCACAGCAACTTTAATTTTCACAATAACGTCGCCGAACTAAAAATAATTAAAATAAAATTACTTCACATCTGCATTTCAACAGTCTCCATTTTTTTTCTCTATCCCTTGAGGAATTCAGACAACATGGAGTCACTTCCTTTCCCTAAGTATTCCAGACATAGGCATGCTTTGCATAAGTAGACCAGCCTTGAAATTTTTAAATTGCCAAGACATGCACCTACACATAAAAAAAAAAGTTCAGAAAAAAATTAAAATGACAGGTGGCCCTGTCACAGTCTCATGACAGAGAAAGAGAAAAGAGACAGAGATAAGAGATAGAGGATGCCCTATTTCTATCAGTGACCACCATTCAATTCTATCCAATGAAGGTAACATTTTTTGGTGTGTACTACCTACAAATTAATACTCTCACATAGCTTGTATATAAGTGACAAGCAAATAAGGAAAGTAACAAAAATTTTCTTTTCTTTTTTTTTTTTAGGTTTATGAGGTCTGCATTGTTACCAAGAAGTGATATGGTTTGCAGCTGTATGAGTTTCAACTTTTGGTATCCTGGTTCTTTTGTGCCCATTTGGTTTGACTAGACAGGTTTCTGTTAGCTACTGGTGTAGTATACATTCTGTCAGAGGTAAAATGAAACTTTTTGCCACTGAGGAGAATGTAGCAAAACAGGAGGAGAGGAAGAGGAGGAGGAAGAGGGGAAGGAGGAAGAAGAATTAAAGATAGAGCTCCGAGTTAGGGATTTTTTTTTTTTTATTGGTTTTCACTCAGGGTGCCTTGAATTAAAAAATAATGAGATGTACTATAGTAATACTTACTTTATACACTAGTCTTCAGAATGACAGTGCTGTTCCACATACATCACAGCTTCTTGAGATCGAGACATGAGAGTAAGACGTACCTCCAGCTACTAGTTTCTTAGGAGCCCAGTATGGTTGCCTTCTGAGAGACTCTGCCAACACCTGACTAAGACAGATGAAGATACTCACAGCCAACCATTGGACTGAGCCTTGGTACCCCAATGGAAGAGATAGGGAAGAACTGAAGAAGCTGAAGGGAATTGCAACCCGATAGGAAGAACAGCAATATCAACTAATCAAACCCCCCAGGGATCGCAGGGACTAAAGTACCAACCAAAGAATACATATGGGTGGATCCATGGCTCCCGCTACTTATGTAGGAGAGGATTGCCCTATCTAGCATCAATGGGAGGGCTGGCACTTAATCCTATGGAGGTTTGTTGCCCCAGCTAAGGGGAATGCTAGAAGGGTGAGTTGGGAGTTAGTGAGTAGGTGGAGGAGTACACTTTTAGAGGCAAAGGAGGAGGAGGGAATGGGGAATTTAAAGGAAGGAGATGGGAAAGGAGGATAACATTTAAAATGTAAATAAATAAAATAATCAATAAAAAGGTAAATGAATATAATCAAATTCTGTCATGGTTGAGAATGACCAAAAGAAATAATAGTGTGTGTGTGTGTGTGTGTGTGTTCTCCAATAACAGTCTGTTGAACATCTTACAAGTGGATACATATATAATCTTATTTACACCACACAAACAATTGCAAGAATCTAGTATTATCATGTCTAGTTTTCACTAACTCAGAAACTATTCATTTAAAAATAATTGAACTACCTTAGGAAGCTGAACAAGAAAGAAAGCTCAAGTAAGGAAAGGAGAGGGGAATAGGGCTGCAGAATCAGGCATGGGAAAGACAGGAGAGAAGCCCAGAAGGCCAGGAGAATGAATGGAAATATGCAGCAGTGGGACATGGGGGTCAGGGAACCTCTAGAAAGTCCCATATTCCAGGGATGTGAAAGGCTCCCAGAACTCAATGGAGATGACTTTAGCTGAAATGCCCAACAGTGGGAAGATGGAACCTGAAGTGACTACCTTCAATAGATAGACAGGGTTCCCAGTTAAGACATGGGGCTGCCTGCCCTTCTTCAATATTTTTGACCCAAAATTGTTTCTGTCTAAAGGAAATCCAGGGCAAAAGGGGAGCAAAGACTGAACATAAGGCCATCCAGTGACCAGCCCAACATGGGATCCATCCCATGCACAGGCACCAAACCCTGACACTATTACTGAGGCCATGTTGTACTTATAGACAGGAACCTAGCATGGCTGTCCCCTGAGAGGCATTACCAGCAGCTGACTGAAACTAATGCAGATACTTATACTCAACCACTGAATTGAGGTTGAGGATCCCTATAGAAGAGTTAAGGGAAAGACTGATAGAGCTGAAGGAGATCACAAACCCTTAGGGAGAACAACAGTATCAATTTACCCAGACCACACAGAGTTCCCAGATATTAAGCCACCAACCAAAGAGGATACAGGAGCTTGTCTATGGCTCCAAGCACATTATGTAGCAGAAGACTGACTTGTCTGGTCTCAGTGGGAGAAGATGCACTTAATCCTGTGGAAACGTAATGCCTCAGGGAAAGAGATGTTGGTGGGGGTTAGATGGGGATGGGTGGGTAGTTGGGGAGCATCATCTCAGAAGCAAAGGTGAGGAGGGTGGAGTGAAGAACTCAGGGATGGACTAGGAAGGGGGAAAACATTTGGAATGCAAATAAATAAAATAACTTAATAAAATAAAAATAAACTATTCACGATTTAGAGATCCCTTGTGTCACCCTCATTCATGTCACACATTGCGTGTTTCATTTACTGTACATTACAATGGCTTTCTTTAAGATCACAGATCTATGTCCCTTCTATTTTTGAGCTTTATACATAGTTTTGCTATTCTTACAATGCTTTCATCCCTACTCAAAACTACTTCTACTCATTTTTATAAGTCATAGCTTAAATATTTTTTCACAGTATATTTTCTTGGTTTTCCCCTAAACTTTTCAATTCATCATAGCTTACTTACTCCATAATTAGACATTTGTCTTTTTCTTCAAAGGATTTACAATAACTTGAAAATTATCAATTTATATTGTTTGCTGACTTTGCTAAAAATGTTTTTCTTCTCTTAGACCTAAACTTCAAAACGATGAGTTTCAGACACTTAACTTGTGCCAGTGTAGATAGTAAGAATTCAGAAAACTCATGGCAAAGGTAACAAAATGAGAACTTCAATCAAATTGGATTCCTGATTCTTGAGAACCACTACTTATTAATAATTTTTAATAATTAAATTCTCAACTTGATTATGTCTCAAGAAATGAATCACTCAGTTTGCTGATTAGATAAATTAGGAATCTTTTCTACTTTCACAGAATTTGATTGAAGTAACATTTCTTGTCAAAATCACCTTTGTTTACTTTCTGTATCAGTAGATGGTAGGGTATCATATTATTGCCCCTCTTGTTATGTTTTATTTTGGATTACATTAATAAATAAAGTAAATACCTAACTGGTATTTTGGATAGATAACAACAACAATACTGTTCTTAGAAAATAGTGAATATTATGAATAAAATTAAATAAAAAACAGAATAAAAAACTTTGTCCAGAAATATAAATATTGAGAAATATGTATACATATATAGGCTACCTCTCAACATTCTCCCCCTTCTCCATACAAATCACACACACACACACACACACACACACACACATACAGCTTTAATTATAATTCCTTTGGGAATTATATCAGCAAAATGATTCATTTTTAATCCAACATTTTTAAAATTTAATATTTGAATCCTACCAAAAACTTTTCATTACTTTCTTATTATCCTTTACAAAAGGATGCTTATTGAAAATAAATAGTAACAAACTTACAAGAAAGATCTACTAAGAAAAATATCTAGGTCATCACATTTTTAAAAAAGAAAGGAAAGGTCAGTTTAGTGGGAATTACTGTTTCCTGATGTTTCAAAGGAAATGTTGAAGCTAAGATGACATTGACAAATTGCCACTATTTATTTAAATGGTGTAATGCAATCTACCAGTAGTTCTACAATCTGCATATTTGAAGCAGTTGGCCTGACCAACTAATGCAAACAAATTAGCCTCCTGGGTGCTAGTTGTATTCTATAGGCAGTTAAGTATTTTAAGCTAGCATTATTTGATACATAATTCTATCATCGCATGCATCTTAAAGCTAATGATAAAATTACAACATGTTAGTTTTTTATATTTTTGGTAATAATCATTTATATCTATTACAGGTTCAAATATATTTAAAGTTCAAGCAAGATTACATATGTAAACAAAGTATGTTTCCTTCCAGATATTAACCACATGTCTTTTCTTTGCCTCAAAAGATAATTCTTTTTGGTTAAAAGCATTAATCCTTGATTGACATTGTGATATCTTCCTGATTATTTCAGTAAACAAAACAAATTTAAACCTAAAAAGAGAGAAAGTAAGCTAAAAATGTATAAGATATAATATTTATATAATTAACTAAAATTGTTCAAAGGATATTTTGTTATAACATACATTAAATTGACCATAACCTATAAAAATGTGTACTTTTCCCCATCCTCAATGGAAATGGTTGATTATCAAGAAATAGCTTGACAGTTGAAAGGTCATTTCTACATAGATACTATGTTGTTCTCATCAGTTAACCTTACATTCATCTGGTTGCATTACTTATAGATAATTAATCAAAATGATAATGATGATATACCCTGAAAATCAAATTGTAAGGACTCTTGGTCCAAAATATTGTACATGATAATTCTTTAACTATAGAATATATGTTTGGCAGTACTGTTAAGACCTCAAGAAGAATAAATATTAAAAAGAATATGAAAGAATAATGAAAGTTTCTTGTTTTTACACACACAGTTATGACAATAAATATTATTAATATTAATATTATTTGCATAAGCTTTTATTCCTGATTGGAAGAGATTATATATATATATATATATATCATAAATAAATGTGTGTGTGTGTTTAGACAAATAGAAACAATGTTATACATTATTATAGTGTTTTGTTGAAAGAACTATTTTTTTTTCCAAAACAGAGTTTCTCTGTATAGCCCTGGCTGTCCTGGAACTCACTCTGTAGACCAGGCTGGACTTGAACTCAGAAATCCACCTGTCTCTGCCTCCCAAGTGTTGGGATTAAAGGCATGTGCCACCACTGCCCAGCTGAACTGTTTTTAATGGACTTGTTTGTTTTCTTTACTTTCTGCCTTAATCATTCAAATTTCCAGTGTTGTGTAATCCAATTCAATTTATGACTAAATATTTTGTAAAAATAATTACATTGAAAGAGAAAGATTGAAAATTTACATTCTTTTCCCAGTAAGAACTTACAAACAAGTCCAAGATAGAAATGTGTATATGTATATGTATATTTATATGCATACATTTATAATATGATTATTTTATAGTAATAAATTATTATAACATAATTACAGATGCATTATTGTATATCAAATTCACTGTTAACAATTTTCCATGTATTGTCACATTTCATTTTCTCAGCCATTCTAGGACTCAAGTTCCAATTTTTATCCCATGTTACATTAAAAAAAACAGATATAGAACAATAATATACAAATTCCTGGTACTATGATCATAAGAGTAAAAATAGGTATCACTCAAGTATCTGAAAATAGTTTTTTTTTTTAATTAATAGATTCACTTTCCATCCTGTCCACTGCCTCCCTGGTTCCACTTTATCTCTGAGAGGATGAGGGCCATAAGGGTATCCCCCCACCCAGGCTCATCAATTCTCTGTGAAGCAAGGCCCATCTTCTTCCACTGAGGCCAGATAAGACAGCCCAGCTTGAAGAACATACCCAAAGAGAGGCAACAGGTTGTTGGATAGGCTCTGTTCCACTTCTTCAGAACCCACATGAAGACAAAGCCTCACATCTGCTACATATGTGTGTGGAGGCCTATGTCCAGCCTTCATATGCTCTTTGGTTGAAGGTTCAGTCTCTGAGAGCCTCAAGATCCAGGTTAGTTGACTCTGTTGACCTTCCTGTGGAGTTCCTATTCCCGTTTTGGCCAGAAATCCTTCCTAAAACACTTTCATAAGAGCCTCCAAGTAACATGTACTGTTTGGATGTGGGCATCTGTATCTTTCATAGTCAGCTGTTGGGTGGGACCTCACAGAGGACAGTCATGCTAGACTCCTGTCTGCAATCATAACAGAGTATCATTAATAGTGTCAGGGATTGGTGCTTGCCCATGGAAAAGGTTTCAAGTTGGGTAGGTTATTTGTTGGTCATTCCCTCAGTTTCTGCTCCATCCCCAGTCTCTTCATTTCCTGTAGACAGGATAAATTTGAGATTGAAAGTTTTGTGGGTACAATGGTGTCCCTATCACATCACTGGGGTTTCTACCTGGCTATATGAGTTGGCCTCTTCAGGTTCCTATCCCTAATGCAGTGAGTAACAGCTAATGTCACCACATTAATCCTTGGTGCCTCCCTTATCCCAGGTCTCTCTCATGTCCTGGAAATGCCCCTCACCTTCCGATGTAAGTCAGCTGGAGATTTCCATTCATTCTTATGTCCATCTGGCCATCTCTCCAGTCCCTCCCCACATGTGATACTGAACCTCCCCCATTCCTCTTCCCATCCCTTCTCCCACTCATTTCCCTTCTTCCATCTACTTTTTATGACTATTTTATTCCCTCTTCTAAGATAAATTCAAATATCCTTCTTGTTTAGCTTCTTTGTGTGGGTATCTTGTACTTACGCTTAATAACCACTTATAAGTGGGTATATACAATACATGTCCTTTAGAGACTAGATTGCCTCATTCAGGAGGGTATCCTCAAGTTCCATCCATTTGCCTGAAAAATTCATGATGTCTTTATTTTTTCATAGATAAATAGTATGTCATTGTATAGACCTCCCACATTTTCTTTATTCATTTTTCAGTTGAAGGTAATGGAGGCTGTTTCCAGTTGTTGGTTAATTCTGAAAACAAATAAACAAACAAAAAACCTGCCATGAATTTAGTTGAACAAGTGTCTTTTTTTGAATGGTGAGCATTATTTGGGTATATTATATGCCCAGGAGTGGTATAGCTGAGTTTTGAGATAGAACTATTCCCAGTTTTCTGAAAAACTGCAAAATTAATTTTCA
Source organism: Rhynchomys soricoides (assembly GCA_019843965.1). Classification (NCBI taxonomy): domain Eukaryota; kingdom Metazoa; phylum Chordata; class Mammalia; order Rodentia; family Muridae; genus Rhynchomys; species Rhynchomys soricoides. The sequence goes on along the minus strand of JADRCH010007664.1, from coordinate 4,410,951 downwards.
AAGAAGTTGTACAACTTTGCACTCCCACCAGCAATAGAGGAGTATTCTCCTTGCTCCACATTCTTATAAGCAAATGGTATCACTTGAGTTTTTTTATATTAGTCTGTCTGTCTAGAGTAAGATGGAATCTCAGATGTATTTTGGTTTGCAGTTCTCTGGTAACTAAGGATGATGAACATTTCTTTAAATGTTTCTACTCAATTTGAGATTCCTGGGTTGAGAAATCCCTGTTTAGCTGTGTAAAGCATTTTAAAATTGGGTTATTTGGGTTGTTGGTGTTTAACTTCTTGAATTCTTTACAATTAGTTCTCTCTCAGATATAGGGTTAGAAAGATCTTTCCCAATATGTATGCTGTGGTTTTGTCCTATTGACAGTGTCCTTAAATTTACAAAAGCTTTTCAGTTTCATGAGGTTCCATAAATCCATTGTTAGTCTTAGAGCCTGAATCACTGGTATTCTGTTCAGTTAAATACTTTCTGTACCAATGTTTCCTAGTCTATTTCCAGCTTTCTCCTCTATGAGTTTTGGTGTGTCCAGTTTTATCTTGAGATACTTGCTCAATCTAGACTTGAGGTTTTGTGCAGGGTTATAAATATGGATCTATGTGAATTATTCTACATAGACATCCAGTTTGACCAAAAAAATTTGTTGAAGATGCATTTTTTTGTTCCTTTTTATGGTTTGAATTCCTTACCAAAAACCAAGTGCCTATAGGTATGTGGGTTTATTATTGGGTCTTCAGTTCAATTCTATTGATCAACATGTCTGTTCCGTACCAATAAAATGCAGTTTTTATCACTATTGCTCTGTTGTACAGCTTGCGGTCAGGGATGGTGATTCCTGCCGAAGATCTTTTATTGTTCAGGACTGTTTTGGTTGTACTGTTTGTTTGTGTGTGTGTTTGTTTTGATTTGATTTGTTTTTCCATACAAAGTTGAGAATTCGTCTGTCAAGGACTGTAAAGAATTGTGTTGGAATTTTGATAGGAACTGCATCAAATTTTTAGATAGCTTTTGGTAAGATCCATGATCATGGGAGATCTTTCCAACTTCAGATATCATCTTCAATTTCTTTCTTCATAGACTTGAAGTTCTTGTCTTACAGGTCTTTCACTTGCTTGGTTAGAGTTACACCAAGATATTTTATATTATTTGTGGCTATTGTAAATAGGGTGTTATATCCATAATTTCTTTCTCAGCCCATGTCTCATTTGTATAAAGGAGGGATATTGATTTTTGGTTGTATCCAGTCACTTTGATGACAACAGTGTTTGTCAGCTTCAGGAGTTCTCTGGTACAGTTTTTGGAATTACTTATGTATTCTGTTATATCATTTGCAAATAGTGATACTTTGACTGCTTCCTTTACAATTTTCATCCTCTTGATTTTCTTTCGTAGTCCTTTTTCTCAAGTTAGGAATTCAAGTACCATATTGAAGAGATAGAGAATGTACAGCCTTATGTTGCCCTTGATATTAGTAGAATTGCTTTATGTTTCTTTCCATTTAATTGGCTTACTGTATAATGCCTTTACTGTGTTTAGGTATTTGCCTTGTCCCTCTGATCTCTCCAAGACTTTTATTATGAAATCGTGTTGGATTTTGTCAAAGGCTGTTTCAGATTCTTATGAGATGATCATAGTTTTTTCTTCTTTAACTTTGCTTATATGGTGGATTTACATTGATGGATTTTTGTATATTGAACCACCCCTGATTTGTGGAATGAAGCCTACTTGATAATGGTGGATGATGTTTTTGATGTGTTCTTGGAATTGGATTGTATGTTATGAAATATTTTGCAGTGCTGTTAATAAAGGAATTGGTCTGAAATTCTCTTTCATTGTTGAATCATTGTGTGGTTTACGAATCAGGGTGACTGTGTCCTCATAGAATGAGTTTGGCCATGTTTTTTCTGTTTCTATTTTGTGGAATGGTTTGAAGAATATTGGTATTAGCTTTTCTTTAAAAGTCTTGCAGAATTCTGCACTAAAACAATCTAGCCCTGGGCTTTTTTGTTGTTGTGAAACAGTTGATGAATACTTCTATTTCTTTAAGTGTTATAGCTCTGCTTGAATAATTTATCTGATCTTAATTTAATTTTGATAAGTAGTATCTGCCTAGAAAATTATCTATTTCACTAAATCTTTCTAGTTTTGTGAGAAACAAGATTTTGTAGTAAGAACTGATGATTCTTTGAATTTCCTCAGTGTCTGTTGTTATAACTCCCTTTTCATTTCTGATTTTTTTTGGATATTGTTTCTCTTTCTTTTGGTAAGTTTGGCTAAGGGTTTGCCTATCTTGTTGATTTTCTCAAAGAACCAATTTTTTTTTTTATTGTTTTCTTTGTTTCTAACAGATTGATTTCTGGGCTGATTTTGATTATTTCCTGCCTTCTTCTCTTGAATGTACATGCTTCTTCTTTGTTTCTTGAGCTTTCAACTGTACTATTAAATTGCTTGTTTGAGAACTTTCTAATTTCTTTATGGAGGCTCTTAGTGCTATGAACTTTTCTCTTAGCACTTCTTTCATTGTGTGCCATAAATTTGGGTATGTTTTGCCTTCATTTTAATTGAATTCCATAAAGTCTTTAATTTACTGTTTTATTTGTTCCATGACCCAGGAATCATTGAGTAAAGAGTTGCTCAATTTCCATGAATGTGGTTTTTTTTTGTTTTTCTGTCTCTGTTGTTGTTGATGTGCAGCTTTAATCCATGGTGCTCAAATAAGATACACAGCACCATTTAAATTTTCTTGTATCTCTGGAGGCTTGCTTTGTCACCATCTACATATATGGTCAATTTTGGAAAAGGATCCAGGAAGTACTGAGAAAACAGATTTTTTTCTCTTTGGGTGAAATATTCTATAGATGTCTGTTAGGTCCATTTGATTCATAATGTCTGTTAGTTTCACTGTTTCTCTGTTTGTTTGTTTGTTTTTTCTCTGAATAGCATGTCAATTCATGGTGAGACTGAGGTGATGAAGACTTTCACTATTTATATGTTGGGTTCAATGTGTAATTTAAGCTTTAGCAATGTTTCTTTTACAAATGTGGGTACCCTTGTGTTTGTGGCATAGAATTGAGATGTCATCTTTGTAGATTTTTCCTTTGATGAGTATGAATCTTCCTCCTCTGTCTGTATTGATTAATGTTTGTTGAAAGTCTATTTTATTAGATATTGGAATTGATACTCCAGCTTGCTTCTTGAGGCTATTTGCATGGAAAACCTTTTTTTTCAGACCTTTACTCTGAGGTAATATCTACCTTTATTGCTGAGGTGTTTCTTTCATGCAGCAGAAAGATGGATGCTGTTTTTCTATCCATTCTGTTAGCCTGTGTCTTTTTATTAGGGAGTTGAGTCCATTGATGGTGAAAGATATTAATGACCAGTGATTTTTAATTCCTGTCATTTTGATATTGGTTGTGGCAGTGTGTGTGTGTGTGTGTGTGTGTGTGTGTGTGTGTGTGTTCATTGCTTTGCTGGTATGGAATTACTTGGGTTTTCTGTGTTTTCTTTGATGTAGTTGTCTTCTTTGGTTTGAAGATTTCCTTCTCATGCTTTTGTGATGGATTTGTGAATAATGTTTAAATCTGGATTTGTCTTGAAATATCTTGTTTTCTCCATCTATGATGATTGACAGTTTTGCTTGGTAAAGTAGTCTAGTTTGGAGTCTGTTCTTTTTCAGAGGTTGCAAGATATTAGTCCAGGCCCTGCTAGCTTTTAGAGTATATGCTGAGTAATTTTGATAGGTCTGCCTTTGTATGTTACCTGATGTTTTCTCCTTGCAGCTTCTAACATTTGTTCTTTGTTCTATAGATTTTATATTTTGATTATCATGTGACAGGATGATTTTCATTTCTGGTCCAGTCTGATTAGTGTTCTATAAGCTTCTTGTATGTTTAAAGGCATCTTTTTTTTTTTTTTTTTTGGTTGAAAACATTTTCTTCTATGATTTTGTTGATAATACTGGTTCTTGGACAAGGAACTCTTCTTCAGAACTTTTTTTTGCTTTTGTTTTTTAGATTTAACATTTTCTTTGACTGATCTATCAGTTTCTTCTATTGTATTTTCTACTCCTGAGATTCTTTCTTCCATCGCTTATATTCTGTTGGTGATGCTTGCATCTGTTGTTCCTGTTCTCTTCCCTAAGTTTTCCATCTCCAGGATTCCACCAGTTTGTGTTTTCTTTATTGCTTTTATTTCCATTTTCAGGTCTTGGCTTTTATTTATTCCTTACAACTGTTAAATTTTTTCCCCTGTATTTCTTTATATTTATACACTTTCTTTTTTAAGAACCTCTACCTGTTTGATCACTTTTTCCTGTATTTCTTCCAGGGATTTATTTGTTTCCTCTTTTAAGGCCTCAATTTTCTTCATAAGGCTAATTTTAAGGTCATTTAGTTGTGTTTCAGTTAGATTAGCAGATCCAGAGCTTGCTGTAGTAGGGGATCTGGTTCTGGTGGTGCCATATTTCTCTGGATTTTGCTGATTGTAATCTTATGCTGGCCTTTAGCCATGTTGTTGTTCCTAGTGTTGGCAGGCCTAGTATTCCTTATGGAAGCAGGACTCTGTGGTACAGGTAGAGATGATAATCCCTGATAATACCAAGTCTCTGCAATTGCAGGTAGATCTGGCTGCCCCCAATGGCAACAGGCTTCCTGGGATGCAAGCAGAGCTGGTAGTCCCTAATAGGTTCAGGCTTCTCATTGTCTCTGTTGGTAGATGACTTCCTAGGATGTAGGCAGAGCTGATAGTTCCTTATGGTTGCAGGCCCTTGGATTGCAGGTAGAGGTGTGGACCAGAAGATGGAGCACAGAGAGGACAGAGCAGACCTTCTAGACTTGGCAGGGGACAGAGTGGGCAGGGTCTTGGAGCTTGTGTATCTCACTTGATTGTCCTGGGTGACAGTAGGCCTCTGGGAAATCAAGCAGAGCTGTGGCTGGTAGAAAATTTTTAATATCTGTACATCTGACAGTTGATTAATAACCAGGACATAGTAAAAACAACATCAAAGAAAAAAGAAACAAATCTCCCATTTAAAATAATGTATTATGCATCTAAACATAAATTTCTCAATAGAATAATTAAAAATGCCTAAGAACTACCTTAAAATGTGTTCATTATCTTTACCAATTGTGATGGTTTGTATATGCTTGGCCCAGGGAGTGACACTATTAGGAGGTGTGTGGCCTTGTTGGGTTAAGTTTGTCACTCTGGGAATAGGCTTTAATACACTTGTCCAAGCTGCTTGGAAGCCAGTCTTCTGAACAAGATGTAGAAATCAAAGCTCCTCCAGCCCCATGTCTTCCTGGATGGTGCCATTATCCTGCCTTGATGATAATTACCTGTCCGTCCAAACTTCTAAGTCAGCCCCTATAAAAGGTTGTCCTTATAAGAGTTGCCTTTGCCATGGTGCCTGTTCCCAGTAGTAAAATCCTACCAAGCAATTAGGGAAACTCAAATTAAAATGGCTCTTATATTTTACTTCACTTCTGTCAGAATGGCTAAGATTAACAACACAACTGACAAGAAATGCTGGTAAGCCTATGCAAAAAAGGGAAACATTGCTCACAATTGGTGGGAATGCATGTAAGTGCAGGTACCCTGAAAATCAGCATAGAGAATTCTCAAATCTAAAGTCTAAAAATAAATCCACCATAGGAATAGCTATCCCACTTTTTGCCATATGTTCAAAGGATTCACCATTCTACTTCACAGATACTTGATCAGTAATGTTCAAAAATGCCCTATTCACAATAGTCAGGAAATTGAAGCAACATAAATGTCTGTACTGGCTGGTTTTGTGTCAACTTGACACAAACTGGTGTTACCAAAGAGAAAGAAATTTCAGTTGAGAAAATGCCTCCATGAGACCAGCTGTAAGGCATTTTCTCAGTTAGTGATCAAGCGGGGAGGTCCTTTTGTGGGTGGTACCATCTGTGGGCTCGTAGTCTTGGGCTCTATAAGAAAGCCGGCTGAGCTAGCCAGTAGAAGCAAGCAAGCCAGTAAGAAACAACTCTCCATGGCCTCTGCATCAGTTCCTGCTTCCTGACCTGCTTGTGTTCCAGTCCTGACTTCTTTTAGTGATGAACATCAATGTGGAAGAGTAAACTGAATAAACCCTTTCCTTGCCAACTTGCTTTTTGGTCATGATATTTGTGCAGGAATAGAAATCCTGACTAAGACAAATTGGTACCAGAGTAGTGGGGTATTCCTGTGACAACCTGACCATGTTTTGGGGAGGACTGTAGAAGGACTTTGGAACTTTGAGCTAGAATGTTAAGAGCTCTGTGGAATGTTCTGTAGTAGCTTGGAAGATAATGTTGAGAACCGTGTAGAAGATAGAGGCCTGGCTTGTGAATTTTCAGAGGGAAGATTAAAGATTTTTATCAGGGCCATTGCTATTTTGATTGTGAAGATTCTGTGGTTTTGATTAGCTTGGGCTGAAGGACCAGTTTTGATTAACAAAATAACCAGAGCTACTAAAGCAAAATCATTACATTACCGCAACTATTGATGATGGTTAGATGGAGCTGGGAAATTAGAGATGATTTGTAAGAGACCAGTGTCATTGAGGTGAAATCTTCTGGTAAGTGTTTTCTGAGATTGAGGAGCCTGTGTTACTGATAAGTTCAGACTTGTGCCTTGTGCTGCAGCAGGACTTGTGTAAGAGTCACCTGGGTGATACTGGTTTTGAAGGCATGAATGAGTCATAAAGAGCAGCTGAGGCTTGGGCACTGTGAGAGGCTGTGGAAAACCATTAATGAAAGTGCATCCTCAGTTGCAATTGACAGCCCGGGATTGAAAGGATCATGCAAAGGAGGTGAAGCATAGCACCATGAAGAGAGCCTATGGGAGGCTATTGGTGTAGCCTGGTTGCAGCAGAGAACAGCAGTGTTTTAGAGGTGCCAGTCCCATGAGATGGCCACCTGGAGCACCGGTGGTGGTGGAATGCAGGTATTTGGAGCCTAGAAGACAAGGTGTGTGCTACAAAGTGCAGAGCTGGAGAAGTGACTCAAGACCTTGGAGGAATCTGGAAGACCATGAGTGGATCCCAGACATTGGATGGTTGGAGTATGAGTTTGCTTTTGATTGTGTCTGTGCCCTGATATATGTGCCCTGGTATTTTAGTGGAGCCCACAGTTAAGAGAATTCTAATGGTAAAATGACTTTGAATTCTAGGATTTTGGATATTTGTTAAGGGATTGAAATTTTTATATGTAAGGATTTGCAAAGACTGTGGGACTTTTAAAGTTATTTATATCTTGGGGATGAATAAGAAAGTAAGGGTTGAGGCTTAATAGTGATGTATGTATTTGTGTGTCTAGTTGACAAAGAGTCAATTGTACTGACTGGTTTTGTGTCAACTTGATACAAGCTGGAGTTATCACAGAGAAAGGAACTTCAGTTGAGAAAATACCTCCATGAGATCCAGCAGTAAGGCATTTTGTCAATTAGTGATCAAGGGGGGAAGGACCCTTGTGGTTGGTGCCATCTGTGGGCTGGTAGTCTTGGGCTCTATAAGAAAGCCAGCTGAGCTAGCCAAGAGAAGCAAACAAGCCAATAAGAAACATCCCTCCATGGCCACTACATCAGCTCCTGCTTCCTGACCTGCTTAAGTTCCAGTACTGACTTCCTTTAGTGATGAACAGCAATTGGAAGTATAAGCTGAATAAACCCTTTTCCTCCCCAACTTGCTTTTTAGTCATGATGTTTGTGCAGGAATAGAAACCCTGACTAAGACAATGTCCTTCAATAGATGAAAAAATAATGAAACTGTTGCTTGTATATACTTGTGTTTAAGACTAACTAGTTGTACTGGAGAGATTGCTCAGTGGTTAAGAGCACCAACTGCTCTTCCAGAGGTCCTGATTTCAACTCTCAGCAAGGACATGATAGCTTACAACCATCTGTAACAAGATCTGATGTGCTCTTCTGGTGTGTGTCTGAAGACAACTACAGTTTACTCATATAAATAATATTTTAAAAGACTGATTACTTGTGACTAAATAACCTATCAGGAACTTTTCCCTGGAGAAAATAATTCTGTCAGTAACCATTGATTGCCTGTAGCTACCAATATAGGAATGTGGCCTTGTAAAATTTCTTTCATCCACATTGGCATATCAATTTTTATTCTCATTATGTTGGTTTTGTTTAGGCAATAATATTGTTGAGATTTCGTGGGTGTAGCCTCTGTGTCATATCTAGAAGACACTAGCAGAAGATGCCCTGCTCCTTTGACTTTTAGAATCTTTCTGCCTCCTCATTCACAATGTTTCCTTTATCTTCAGTGAAAGGGTTGAATTGTAGATGTATCAATTGGGTTTAGGAACCCTGTGGTGATTTATTTCCTGCATTTTAACCAGTTGTACATCTCTGTAACACTATCTGCTGTACAAAGAAGCTTCTTTGATAACAAGTGAGAGCTACACTTATCTGTAGGTATAAGTATTTAGATTGTATTTAGATATTATACTGGTTTAGGAAAGATGAAGTAGTAGGTTATCCTCTAGGCTCCATGACTAGGCTCTAGGCTAGGTTTATAGTACCAGGTATAAAGTCACTCCCATAGAATAAGCCTTAAGTTTAATTAGCTGTTGGTAACTTCCAAAGACTAAGTACCACTATTTCACTATTACAGTTGTCTTACTCTGTGGCTTATTGATGTAGTTTGCAGTTTTATAGCTGGGTAGGGCTATTAATTGCTTTTGTCTGTTGGCAACTTGCCTAGCACTTTTGATACTGTGAGAAATCCTCTTCTGAGAGGAGATGTCAAGATCAGTTCTTGTTTTATTCCTTCAAATCTTGGTCCAAAGTCAAATCATTTTGTGTTCAGCAATAAAGTCTCACCTTCAAATTCTGCTAACCAACCCAGGGCAATGAAAATATTCTTTATTATTTATATCCCCTGGCCAACAACTGAAAGAGATGCCTAGCATTGGAAGTTTCATTAAATAGTCAGTGGTTCCTGTGGTAAGACTCTTTTGAGTTCATATAGTTGTATAGTTTTTAGACTCATAGTATTTAAAAATTATTACACTTATTTAAATATGTATACATGTTTAACAATATTTAAGTAAGCATATGAAGTAGTGTTTTACTATGGCTTCTTCAAATATCATTGCTGTTATCTCTCCTTCCTGTCTCTCCATTATTTAATTTCCAGTGTGCTAGTGCTCTTTCCATTGGCTGTAATGTTAAATTTTCACCACTCATTACTTTCAACAGTCATTATAGGAGTAAGACTTCCCTTACAGAGTAAACTCTGAGTCAGGTGAAATAATGATGATTTTATGAATGGAGTATATATATATATATATATATATATATATATATATATATATATCAGACATTATTGCGTATTTTTCAGGTAAAATTTTGTTCTACTTGTTCAAGGAATAAAGAGTTAAACTTCTTCAGCTAATGTTTCCTCTTCCTTGCCAAGACATATGCACAGAATAATACTTATTCTACTACAGTCCACCTTTTCATATCTAGATTTCAGTCTATTTTATTAATTGATTGTAATCGCTTTTACATATAATAATTTATGTATAATGTTTTAGACTTAGAATATTTCTAGGTCTGAATGATTACCAACAGTATTGTTGGGAAAACTACTAACATGTGAAAAAAGAATAATGATTTACGGGTCCTTCGTAACAATCTTCAGACAACATACAACTTAACAAAATAGTTTCTATGCACTTTAGGAATTTAAAGTCTCATTAAAACTTATACATTTAGAGACCCAACTGCTGTGATTAGGCTGTAGACACACAAAGACCTACCTGTTGACCCACAATACATCACCAGAGGAGGAAAACATCCAGAGGCCTGCTATTCAGTGTGGGCAGGAAAGAAGTCCAGAGACCTGCCTGTCACTACATAACATGGGTTCAGGAAGACACAGAGAAGCTTGCCTGCTGCCATGTAATGCAGCATGGGAGAAGCAAGACATTCAGAGACCTGCCTGCTGTCACACCACATGGGTTGTCTGATGTGGACACCCATGGACATGCCAGCCTTGTGGACTGTCCACAGCCAAAGCAACTACAACGTTCAAATATGTGGTGGACAGATGGGAGAGAAAGAGAAGTGTAACAGTTTAAGAATTATAGAGATGGCATTAGAAACTTGAGAGGAATGATCTGTTCTATGCAGCCAGCCCTGCCACTTGAGGCTATGGTGAAGTCTTAGCCTGTGCTGCCTCTGAGGGCCATTTCTAGGTCCCTGGCCATGCAACAGTAGGGGATCTGTTTCTATGTCCATAGTTCATATTACCACGTGAGACCATACAGATACCCCTGGTCTGAGCAGTTGCCTGGGAACAGGTAAATGTTTAAGTGCTGTGGAGAACTGGCTCCACCCCTCACAGGTTGTGACATTCTACCCTACCTCTCCCTGGCTGCAGCACACAGGAGTAAGAGGGAGATCTGATGCTCTCCCCTGCTGACTGGGATAGTGGTTGAGCCAGGCTTGGCAGTGCTGGAGAGCTCACCTTAGTGATGTGGATACCTAGGAGCTAGCAGGCTGACCAACTCAGGACCACCCAGGCCCAGATCCATGGCTTTGAATCGGCCCACCCCCATATCTACATCATCTATGAATTGTTGGACCATGTGAAAGGACTGGTCCTTCTGATTCAAATCTGCAGGATCTCCTTGACACAGGGCAACAACAGGATAGCAGAAGGGAGTCTTAGTGAGGACCTTGTATTGATGGTGCAGCAGAAGCCATGGGCCTTGAACTAGAGCAATGACTCATTGCAACAAACATTTGCAAGTAAAGATGTGTGGACAAAGGTGTATATTGTGGGAAACACAGTGATACACTGAAGCTTGCACAATGGGAGGTTTTCTATACTTGTTTTGTTCTGTTTTGTATTTTTCTCTTTGGGGGAGGTTGCAAGGTCACAGGGCAGATACAAAAGGATGAGAACATGAGTGGGACTTGGCTGCATGATGTAAAGCAAAGATCCATAAAGTAAAGCAAATAAGAAAAAAAGATGACAAAGAAGAAGAAGGAGGAGAAGGAGAATGAAGCAGGAGGACTAAAAGGAAGATGAGAAGGAGGAGCAGAAAGAGGAAGAAGAGGAGGAGAAAAAGAGGAGGAGGAGGAGGAGGAGGAGGAAGAAGAAGAAGAAGAAGAAGAAGAAGAAGAAGAAGAAGAAGAAGAAGA
>JADRCH010007664.1:4378594-4397756 GCA_019843965.1 Rhynchomys soricoides | reverse complement strand
AGAGAGAGAGAGAGAGAGAGAGAGAGAGAGAGAGAGAGAGAGAGAGAATCACAGAGGAGTAGAGAAGTAGAGGCCAGCCATGAGCACATGGAGAGCAGAGGGGGGAGGGGCACGAGGACAGAGTGGGAGCAGGAAGGCAAGAGCAAGAGAGCAAGAAGAGGACAAGCAGTCTCTTTTATAGTGAGTCAGGCATACCTGGATTTTGCCAGGTAACTGTGGGGAAGAGCTTGTACAAAATGCTAACATTCAGCGTGCTTGTGTTCATTATAGATTTTCATAAGAGTGATCACTAATCACTAAAGAGTAACACATTAGAATCAATATGAGGCTGTTTTGAAATTTCCTCTTCCAATGTAATTAATCCAAAACTCTTCCATTTAGCCTCAGACAGAATTTTGGCAAAAAATTAACATAACAATAAAGATCTCTAGGCCACATATTGATATTCTCCTCTGAATCATCTTGAGTTGGGCCCTTCAATCACCTTCAACACTATTATCTTCTATACTCTTACTAGTATGGTTCATTAAGCCATGCTTAAAGCATTCTACTACTTACCTAATTCAAGGTCCCAAAGTCCACATTCTTCCATACAAACCAAGGTCAAGCCTATCACCGAAATATCCCATCCCTGGTTGCAACTTCTGTCTTAGAGTTTCTATTATTGTAGAGACAACACGGCCACATCAATCATACAAAGGAAAATATTTAATTTGAACTGGCTTATAGTTTAAAGGTTTAGTCCATTATCATCATGGCAGGAAAGACGGTGGCATGTAGAAAACCATGGTCCTGAGAAAGTACCTAAGAGTTGTACCTCTTGATCCACAGGCAGCAGGAAGTAACATTTAGAATACAGTTGTCTGTGTGTGTTTGTCTTATTTATCTTTTATGTTGAAGTATTTTCCATCTATCCTATTCTCTCTAAAACTATTATGAAATCATGTTTGATTTTGTCAAAAGCTTATTATGTGTCTATTGAGATTATTATATGTTTTTTCTTTAAGTCTGTTTATATTATTTATTACATTTTTGCCTTATGAATATTGTACTAAACAGATACTTCTGGAATAAAGCCAACTTAATCATGGTGAATAATCTACTTAATATGCATTTGTTTTTGGTGTGCTAGCATTTTATTGAGGATATTTTAATCTGTTCATCTGTGCTATCAATCTTTACCTTTGTAGGAGTTTTTTGTTTGTTTGTTTGTTTGTTGTGCCTTTACCTCATTTGGGTATTAAAGCATTACTGGATTTATAGAGTGACTTTGGAAGTGGATCCTTCTTTTGAAAGGGTCTAATGATTGGTTGTGGTTCTTGCTTGAAAATCTGGTATAATTCTGCTCTGAAACCATCTGAACTGGACACTCAAACAGTTGAAAATCTTCTTGTCATTTACTCAATTTCTTCATTTGTTATGGGTATGTTTACATTGATGGACTCTTCTTAGTTGAAATAATGTAGATTGTATAGTTCAAAGAAATCATCTATTTCTTTTAAATTTTCCCACACCATGATGTAGAGATCTTTACAGTATCCCTTATAATATTCTGTGAGTTTTTTAGTGTGTGTTATACTGTTTCTATGCTCTTTTCTGATTCTGTTCATTTTTACTCATCTTCTTCTTTCTTAGGGGTAGTTGGATCAAGGATGTAGTGGCTTGAATACTTATGATCCCATAGACTCATGTGTTTGCTTTGCCCATAAGGAGTGGCATGATCAGGAGGTGTGGTCTTGTTAGAGGGAGTGTGTTACTGTGGGGTGGGCTTTGAGGTCTCCTATGCTCAAGCTTCACCCAGTATATTTACACATTATATTTATACACAGTATATTTCTACTCTCTATGGATCAAGATATAGAACTCAAAGCTCCTTCTCTAGCACTATGTTTGCATAAATACTACTATGCCTCATAGCATGATGATAATGGAGTAAACCTCTGAAACTATAATCCAGCCTCAGTTAAATGTTTTTCTTTGCAAGAGTTGCTTTGGTCATGGTGTATTATCACAGCAATAAAACCCTAAGACAAAGGGTCTCTCAGTCTTATTGATCTTCTCAAAGGACCAGCTCTTTAAATTCATTGATTCTGTGTATTATTTTCTTTGTATTTCATTAATTTCTGCTTTGTTTTTTATAATTTCTCCCCCCCCCCAATTCTTGAGTTTCATTATTAAGTCCTTTATGGTTTATTTTTTTTCTTAGCATTTAATGTAGACTCTTATAAACTTCCCTCTTACAGCAGTTTTTGTCTGTTTGTTTGCTTTGTTGGTAGGTTGGTTAGTTGATTGTTTTTGTTTGTTTGTTTTTTATCTCAGAAATTTTGCTGAATTTTGTTTGCAATCTTGTTCCAGAAATATTTTTTTGTTTTTGTTTTTTTTTTTTTCCGAGACAGGGTTTCTCTGTGTAGCCCTGGCTGTCCTGGAACTCACTCTGCAGAGCAGGCTGGCCTCGAACTCAGAAATCCACCTGTCTCTGCCTCCCAAGTGCTGGGATTAAAGGCATGCACCACCACTGCCCGGCAGAAATATTTTTAAAATGCCATCTCCATAGTCATCTATGAGTCACCCCTGTGAGCTATTTTCTTGATTAGTAACTGATGTGGGAAAGCCCAGCCCACTGTAGATAGTGCCACCCCTGAGGAGGCGGTCAAGAGTTGCATGGAACTTGGAGTCAAATTTATGTCCATGAATAAACCCATTAGAAGAAATGGGGATGTGCATGGATTTTGATGCCATGAGAGTCCATGTTGATGTCTGTGAGCCATGCCAGAAGCATTGGTAGAACCCATGGTACATGCTGCTGCTGAGTAAAAAGGGCAGGAAGCTTCTTTTGCAGTGGTATTTTCGATGACTGTAGTCTCATAGTTGAAAATGAAGGACATAGAAGGCTTATGTGACACCTTCTTCACCACACCTGACCCCTCCAGAAGAAACGGTCTAGACAAGAAACAATTGAATAGAATGCTTAAATATTGTGATATGTATGCTGAAATGTAGCTCTTCACAGTTGATGACAGCAGCTGTGGGGGTAGGGAAGGACTCAATTTTCTTTAAGTGGCTGACAAATGGAAGTTTGATCATGCTCCAGTGAATACATAGGCAACACAAATTGCACTTGGTTTTATTTTTTCATTTTCCACTTCTCTTGTCAAATCACACACACACACACACACACACACACACACAGACACACACACATTTCATATTGAACTCTATTAGTTTATGCAATTATCCCGATGAGTGCATATTAAATATTTGAAACTTTGGATGAACAAAAATCCGTGTGATTGTGAGATGGTTGAGGATTTAAAAGTACTTGCTGCTCTTCTTTGCAAGAAACTGGCTTATGTTCCTAGCACTCGCCTGTTGGCTAACAACCATTCTGTAACTCCATTTAGAGGACATCCATATGTGTTATTTTGAAGTTTGCAGGTACCAGGCACATAGGTTGGGTGCACATACATTCTTAATGCAGGCAAAATATACATACACATAAAAAAAAAAACCTCTACTTTTAAAATTTGAAACAATTCAAGCAGAACTCTGAAAATTTTTACATATATACATATATCCTGCTTGATATGTATGTGTGTATGTGTATATCAAGCAGACTAAGAATGATGTGAACTTGATGAGATGTTTTAAAAAGCCACCAATTCAGACAAAATAAATAAATTAAAATAAAATAATAAACAAATAGCTTCACAGATATATATGACAACATTAACTAAATAAATATTCATTTGGGGGCAATGGGTGGCTTTCAGATGGCACAGAAAAGAGAAAGACAATGAACAACAGTTTAATAATAGATGATAAATTATCTAAATTTTAAAATATAGCCATAATGTATGATGTACAAACTCTGAAATATATAAGACCAAGAAAGAATTCTAAAAATGGCAAGGGAAAATTCCAAGACACATTTAAGTGAATTTATGACTAGACCAGCAGCAAAATTCAGAACAGACCTGTTATACATGAAGGGAAATTAGATAACATATTGTAAATGCTGACAGATTACCATCACAAAGTACAACCAAAATAACTTATTGAGCAAAGCTATCCACCCAAACTGAAGAGAAACAATGTTTTCCAAGAGAAACAAAAATTAAAAAAAAAAGTTACAATAAAACTCACCTTGCAATCATGATTAAAAGAATTCTACATTAAGAAAAAAAATGTTAAAGAAAACTACCATTATGAGAATAATAACAAATATAAAATCCATGTGAAGAGCAGTTACAATGATAAATCCAAAGTATCAAAACTTTAAAACTAAAATAGATGAACACTAGAATAAATGATATGAAAATTAACTAACTATAGGAAAGAAACAAATATTCAAAAACAAGAATAAAATTAACAAATTAACAGGAATATATAATTACTTAATAATAAGCATGAATGTATAAAATTCCACAAAGACTGTCTGTATGAATCAGAAAAATAAGCCAGTTACAAGAATCTGACATCATCATTAAAGACATATAGAATGAAATTTTTTAAAAGTAGAAGGATATTCTACATCAAAAGAGAAAAAAAAGTGAGGAGTGTGTTTATATAAGACAAATTAGACGTTAATTACCTCTTTGAATATTTTGCCTGCATTTACATTTGGATTACCTGGAACTGGAATTATAGACGATGATGATGGGGTGTCACATGGATGTTGGAAATTGAACCTTTATCTTCTCCAAGAGCTATAAATATTCTTACCAGCTGAGCCACCACCCAGCCCTGACAAAACAGACTTTAAGACAAGTGTACGAAGACAAATACTTATGTAATAGAAATAATTTATTTCGATGAATTTGTATTCATCCAGTACTAGAAAAAACAATGTTATATAACAAACAGGAGAGCTAAACAAACAGTTATATCTCAAAGAACAATAGTGGGAAATTGCAGGCATCAGTTTCATCATTTGCCAAATCATCTTGAAAAAAAATTAAGACAGAGAAACACAAGACTGAAAAGAACACAATTAACAGATATTTAAAGGGTATGTCAACAAGCAGGTGAAGCTAACACATTCTTTCATCAGCATTTAAAACATTCCGGAAAATAGACTACAAATTAGGCCATGGAACAACTTTAACATATAAAACATGGCATTTATATATTTTCTAACCATAAGAGAATAAAAGTAGAAATCACCTGTGACTGTTAATCATAATTTTAATCTTGGCTGTGTTAGAAGATGTCTAGTGGACAGACTTTTCAAGGTATTTCTAGAGAGGGTTACATTACTAATGATCGTAATCAATAGGTATAACTATAGATGTTTTACATTTTTGAAGAGATTATTAGGAGTTGGTGAAACCTGGTAATAAGTGTGTCCATGAAGGCTTACATTTGAAGAGGACCATTAGTAAATATCACCTAGGGGATTACTCAGTGGTGGTATAGTGGGAGTGAATATAGGCTCAGAGAAAAGAAAGAGCTTGCTTACATTTCTAGGAAGCAAGTACAAAGAGATCCATATTAAGAAGATTGGAATAAATACCTAATCTTTGGGGACATTAACTTTGATTGGCAGTTTAATTAGATCAAGAAATGCCTGGGGCATTGATGAATCACACCTGTGTGCATGTCTGTGAGGGTGTTACAAGAGACAATTAACTGAGAAGGGATGACTCACCTCTGAGTGAATAGCATCCTATGGCCTGGTTGCATATACTGAAAGAAAAGAGAAAGAAACCAGCAAAGCCAGGAGAGTAACCACATTTCTGCTCTCTCTGCTTCACTGTGTACCCAGGTGTGAGCAAGTACCTTTGTGCTCCTGCTACCATGCCTTTCCTATTGGGATGAACTGTGCACGCTCAGATTATAAACTAAAACATATTCTTTCTCCTTTTAACGTTTTTATCAGGTATTTTATCACAGCAAGAAGAAACACAGCCAAAAATAATCCTTAAATCATAGGAGGTGTCACATGCCCAAAAGCATCCAGAGTGTTCAGAAAATTATGAAACCATCTTGTAATGATAGCAGAACATATCTGACAGTAATCAGAATAGACAAACTCTCAGAACATTTAAAACTGCTATTTAACTAAATTTTGTGAGTTTAAAAACAACAGAATATTTTATTATTCAAAGAAAATTTATCAGGAGTTCGAAACAAAAAACCCAAGAAGAAATTCTTTAGCTGAGCACTATCGTTGGTAAAATTAACATTTTGATACATTATTATTTTTCACATGGCTGTGACAAAAAAAAATCTAACTAAGGAAACTGAAGGAGGGGAAGGTTTATTTTGACTCACAATTTGAGGGTATAATCCATCAAGGTATTGATTGCATGACAGTAGGACTATGAGTGAAGGTTCTGCATGCTACATGTACATTGAGGAAATGGAGATAAAAGCTGGTCCTTAGTTCAGTTTTTATTTGTTTGTTTTTGTTTTTTTGTTTTGGATTTTTTGTATTGTTTTGTTTTGTTTGCAGTTTGGAAACTCCAGTTCATAGAACATGGATACCATAAAGTGTTTCTTTGTGTGTGTGTCTATCTGTGTGTCTGTCTGTCTGTGTGGTGGGAGCTCTTTAACTAACATCATGTAGAAAATCCCTCACACATATTCTCAGAGTCTTCCTACCTATATCCTTCTGCTTCCTATCACTCTTACAAATTAATCACAAGCCTACCCTTTCTTAACATTGAAACATATCACATTTTTAAATTGTTTTATTTACATTCCAAATGTTGCTCCCCTCCATGGTCCACCCTTGAAGAGTTCTTTATCCCACACCTCCCCTTTGCTTCTAGGAGTGTGAACCCTCACTCACACTTTTAAACCATATTCTTCCACCTCTCATCCCCATAGGCTCATAGTCAATTCTCAAGGCAAAATATATTCAGTCTAATTTCATGAGTTTTTATAGTCTTTAAAAGTTTCAAAAATGCAAAATTGAGTAGATCTTCCAAGCTCAATTAACACTAAAACCCCTCACAGAAATGCCCAGATATTTGTTTCCTAAGTAATTCCAGATACTGTTGAGGTGACAGTATTAAACTAGAAAATCAGTGATCTCAAATGCAAGATGTTTTCAAATAAGCATTTGGAAACAAATCAAGATAAAAAGTGAAGACAGATCACACAAACATTCTAATATAGTCTTCAAAGGAAAATACTTGGATATTGGTGTTTAAAAATAATATAACACTGAAGGGTTAAAAATCAGTCATATGAAGATTTTGAATTCTAGAAAAAGTTGTTAATGTACACGGAGGGTTAATATCAGCTGTTAAATTTACTCATTCAAGTCTATGAGAAAATATACACAATTTCACAAAAGTAAAGCCTAATTGAAAAATTTTCCAGGTTATGAGAAAAAACATTTAATATATAAGAATGCACAAACTTTTTCTTTGTTCTGGAAGAAATCTTACAGTACAGGAGGAAATGTCACTGAATTTTTACAAAACTTTAAAACTTTAAATGGATATAACTCAAGATGAAAGTATCCTTTAACTCTAAAAATACATAGTGTGAAAGTAAACTTGTGGTCTAGATGTTTTCTGCAGACAGAAGACAAGATAAGTCACATTTCTCTTAGATACATATTAAATGAAACTTAAACCAAAGGCAGTCAAAAGATAGGAGGACTATTATATGATTATAAAGCATACATCTCAACAAAAGCAAATAGCAATTCTAGATAATACAAGCACACAATATCAGAACTTCATTTATAAAGAAAATTTAATATACCTAAAAGATAGGTATAAACCAATGCAATAAATAATTGGAACTTTTAATATCCCATTTTTGGAAATTGGCAAATAATCTAGATAGAAATTCAACAAAGAAAGCCTATAAGCATTTATCTTAGATATAATGTAAATAAAAAACATCAGTAGAACAGTATAGAGCATCACATTCAATGACTAAAGAATATACATTTTTCTCATCAGTACCTGGAGGTTTTTGCTGAGATTAAGTATGTGATATGTTATAAAGCAAGAATAGGAAGCATTTTGTATATCTATTCTGTATATAATGTAGTAGCGTAAGAAATGATAACAAGAAAACCTTCAAAAATACACAAAAAAACCATATAAAATTGCATTTTAGATATCTCAATCATGAAATAAAGCAAACTGGATTTTTAAAAATTCCTAACCCAAATGTATATATAAACATAAGTAATAAAAAATGATTAGAAAAATATGAAAATGGAAGTTCATAGCAATTAATAAGCACATTAGAAAGTCTAGTCTAAGAAAGGGCAATACAAAAGGAGATGGAAAAATAAAGAAATAACACTAAGGATGTTTGAAAAAGCCTTAAGGGATAACATTACTTTATGTTTGCTTAAATTACAAGTAACACACACACACACACACACACACACACACACACACAATTAAATGAGGTTATGACATTTGGATTGAGAATGCTTCCCCACAAGAAAGAGTCTTAGATTATATGAGGTGGGCCAGGTTAGTCCAACAGACTCTAAAAATATATAGACTATAGATGTTGCCCTTAGTTGCTCCTTAAATGATGAAGTTAAGTCCCAATTACTGAAGACATTACATACTTTTGAGACAAAGCTAAGCAGATTCTAAATGGATCTGCCCAGAAAGCCTAATTCTTGAGTTTGTCACAGTAGTAGAAGGCATTACACAACCCACTAATGGAAGAAATTATGCAATAGTCTTACCCAGCTATGATGCTTATAAACCATAATGACCAACATGGCAAGATATCACTAAGGGTGCAATAGTGGCCCTTATAGATTGGGAACTAATAGCTTAACAACAGGGAAATAATACGAGGGTATTAGAAACCTAGCCAAATAATTGTGGCTAGTGTGGTAATGGATCTTAAAGTAGAACTTACTCTCATGACTGAATTAGTATAATTCCTAATTACATTCTAAATACTTACCTTTGCATCCATGTATAAGTGTAGCTCTTGCCACTCTTTAAGAAGGCTTCTCTCAGCAATATATGCAGTGTGTTGCAAAAAACACAACTGAGCAAAATGCAAAGAACAACTGATATATCTACAACTCCTGTACCCAAGACTCAGGTAATATCATAGATTTCATGGAAGGGTTGGAAGAGTCATAGGAACAGAAAGTCAGCTGTGAGTTTGTGTCACCTAAAAATGACAGGGATGCTACAACAATAACTCAATAATATAGCCATCTAAACAAGACAACATCAATAGACATGGTAAACCGTAAGGGTGAAACTCATGTCCCATCCATAGACAAAGAAATATAGGCAAAAAATGACTGCTGAGAGAGGGAGAATTAGACTCGTGAGCAGTAGCATGCATGCATTCATTGTTCTCCTGCTTTCTAATAATAGATATGAGTTAATTTCACTCATACAATAGACTGTTCAACTGTGAGCCAGAAAAAATATTGTTCTCCTTTGGGGTGATTTTGCATGAGTATTTTATCACAGCAATATGAAAAGTATATATGAAGATGTGTTCAAGCATCTATTACTCCAGATAGAGAATACACTATCATATTAGGTAGCAATGCTTCTAAATTCCAACTTTGCGAACCAATGAGTTTACTGAAGTCGTTGAAAGGAGATAGGGAAGTTGGTACTGAATGGCAGCATAATCACCAAAATATAAAACCAAACCCCAAATCACAACTTAGAGATGACTTACAAGAGCCATATCCCTGGACATCACCCCATGACGTACAAGCAATTCAACAGATTGGGAGGAGAGTGTTCTGTACAAAACAGCGAATCTTCCAGACAGGTCCACTGCTCAAAACCTCTTTTTCCAGCACTTGCTTCCTGATTTCATAACTTTGGGGAAATGCCTCATAAATTTCATTAGTTTTATGTTGTTAATATCTCTAAGGTTGTTTACTTTCTGAGTTTTATGAGACTTCTCCCTAATGGAAGGAATAGCTTCAATTTGAAAGAAATTGCTACAGAATATTCTACCACTTCTGATTGTTAGATCCCCCTCTTTTGTGATGTTTTTTAGCCTTCGAGTGGCAACATAGATGTCCAATGTCCAATTATGGTTAAATTTTGAGCAATTGTATCACAGAAACAGAAATGTGTTCATGAAACTCTATGGCACACTTTTCATTGTAAAATGAAGTGTCTTTCTATGATCAATTGAGGCTGACAGTCCCAGTGATCTATTTGATGATAATATTACATCCATTCTACAACACGATTTCCATGGCTTCTCTGCTGGTGTCTATGGCAGGACTGGCCATAGATTTTTGCATTTGCTTACAGTACCAGCTGTGAATTCCCTTATATGAACCAGACTTTTGATGCAAACAGAAAGCAGGTGATTGTGCCTGTAATAGTCATGTCACATTTCTGTGAGTGACATCAAGTTATCTGGCATGTTAATACTATAGCACACAAGATTTATAGTGAGGCAGAATTTTTGATAACAAATTCTTTCCCAGCAAGCCACATGGCAACTTCCAGGATGATGAAAGCCAACTAGCATGGAGGGTGTTTTCAATTAGTCTTATCTTGATTTCTTCCTGTCCTTCAGCTAAAGTATGCAGTGTCTTCAGCAATAGGATCTAACTATGTAGTTTGGGCATTTAACCAACAGCAGGGGTGACAGCTTCATCAGACAATGGGACTGATTTCTGTTGGATTTTGTTATATATTCACTTGTACAGCTGTTGTCCTCATAGAGTTGACCAAGTGCTTGGGAGGTCTCCTTTTCCCCCTGGGCCATCCATAAAGGGAGGCTTTTCAATATAGCTTAACTGTCATTACAGATTGTCAGAGGCCAAGTATCTTGAGTTACTATTATCATTGTGGTTTTAATCTCAGTCCACTGACTACTCTTTTCCTTTTCTTTTTTCTTTTTTTTTCTCACCACATGGTGTCAGTGACTACGTGCATTGTTATGGCTACCATTGTTAGGTGATCATATGTATACCTTTTATGTACCAGTCATCTACAGAAAAGGGCATTATACCTTTTAAACACTTTATCTGCCTTAGCTATTGATCCAGTCACTGGAAGGTGCTCAGTGTCTCAAAAAGACACTGGCCCTAGGACAGCCTATATTGCATAGGTGACTGGTTATACAAACAATACACCACTTATATAAGTATTTATATAGGTATTTATTTTCTGTCATCAGAGGGACAGGCTTTATCGAAAGATGTTTATTGTGGTTTTAGTCTAAAAACCTCACCTATAGGTTCACTTGTTTGTCCCCAAAGTGTGGTACAGTTTGGGAAGATTATAGAACCCATAAGAAACAGCCTTTTTGGTGGAAGTAGATTACTGTGGGTCATCCTTGAAGTTTTATTGTCCTACTTTACTTCCTATTCACTATCTGTTCCCTGAGTATGGAAGCAGTGTGACCAATGACCCTCCTGTTCTTAGCACAATGGAGTATGACTTCATGGTGAAATTGTAAATCAACATAAACCTTTTTTTTCAGTGCGTTTTATCATGGCAACAGAAAAATAACAAAGCCAACTTCCAATCTAACATTTAACATAGTGTTTTATTGTTACGAAGATGGGGCAAGTAATAGATTCCATTTATTGCAATGCTTTATATACAGCTAGAAATTGCTGTTCTAACAATGTATATTGAGATTCTGCCCTTTTTTGTGACTGGGTTCAAAACTGTATTGAAACAACGTGGTTAGACTGTTTCATTCACAGCTCTGAGGTATAGACTCATAAGCTTATGGTGACTTTTATCATAAAGGGATAATGGGAAAGAGGAACAGATAGCCACACATCTGCTTAACTTATCCTATGAGGACATTGACTTATTTGAAAGGCTCTTAAGCCTTTTTTTTTATCCTAGTTCCACATGATACCTGTGGTGGTTTAAATGAAGATGGCCAAACAGGCTCATAAGGAGTGGCACTATTAGCAGGTACGGCATTGTTGGGGTAGGTGTGGTCTTGTTGGAAGAGGCATTTCATTATGGGTGGGCTTTGGGGTTCCAGAACCTCAATCTAGGTTCAGTGTCATTCTTTCCTTACTGACTCCTGATCAGGATGTAGAACTCTCAGCTTCTGTAGATATCAGCAGCATGTCTGTTTATGTGCTGCTACACTTCCTATATTTCCCACTCCATTTCATGATGACAATGTACTAAACATATGAACTGTGAGCTAGCTACAATTAAATCTTGTCTTTTATAAGAGCTGCCATGGTCATGGTGTCTCTTCACAGCAATAATACCCTAACTAAGACAACATCCTTCTATATCAAGTTATATAGAGAATAGGTAACTTTTCCAATTGTGATAATGATTGAAATCCACTTTTTACCTAGGATCACAAGAATATCTGTAGCCCTTTTATATTATTATTATAGAATTTTAAAGATAACTTTGTTAGATACCATATACAGATACTGTACCATAATACTGTACCATAATATTCTCCTAATAATCTTACACCTCTGCTTAGGCCTTGAATCAACTTGAATTCCAGAGGATATCTCCAATTCTCACTCCTTGAGATGGTTCTGTAACTTTTAGAAGCTTTAATAAATCTATAAACTAGTTGAAAGAGATGGCTTAGCAGTTAAGAGTACTGATTGCTATTCCAGAGGTCCCAAGTTCAATTTCTAGCAAGCACATGGTGGCTCACAATCTGTAACGGGATACAATGCTTTCTTCTGGTGTGTCTAAAAACAGCAACAGGGAACTCACATACATAAAATCTTTCAAAGAAAAAAATCTATAATGTATTTAGAGGTTAACATTATATAGCTATATATTTTTACAGAGTCTTAACAAAATATCTGAAGGAACACTGTCATACGTTCCTAATAAGTGTCCATTTGTCTAAGACAGAAAAGAAAGAAAGAAAGAAAGAAAGAATGAAAGAAAGAAAGAAAGAAGGAAAGAAGGAAGGAAGGAAAGAGGAAATTGTATCAAGATCCAACATAATACAGAAATATTTATCACTCAGTTCTTTCAGAGTGATTTTGGATACCATGGAATGAATGGAGAACACTACCTCATCCAGCAATCATATAATTCATGGACATTTTTTTCTGAACCCTCTGGGTTCCTTAATCTGTCAGGCTAAGTAAGATTCATGATAAAATGCAATAGAACCATTGTGTATCTCATCATTCCTGATGGTATCAGTGTAATTGGTCTATACTAGCCAGCCTGACTCAGGCCCAAGTACTTTCTTCTAGATTTCAATGTCTGTTATTGGATCCAGATCCTCAGTTCATACAGTGTGGAGGAATTTTAATTCAGCAAGCTGGCTACTCTGGCAAGGGATCTCATCCAAAGACCTTCTAGGTCTGTGTATCCACACAGATCTGGATCTTCTAGATCCAGCTGGAATGAATCACTCTGGCTGGAATACAGACATTGCCTTAGTACACAAATTTAAATTCCAAACAATGAAGATAAAGTTAGTTTGTAGAAAGAAGCAACCATACTTGAAAGGGACATCTAATGAGAGAAAGATTTGAAAGAATGAGTCAGAGACAGGATATGCTGAATTCTCACAAGACAAGTCAGGAAAGAGAGACTACTTAAGAGAACAGGAGAGTCTTTAAGAGGACTGCAGGCCAGTGAAGACTGAGTCAGGAGTGAAAGGAAGTTTAGTGAGTGCAGTTCAGTTGAGGTCAGGCAATGCAGTTCAGTGAATTCACCTCAGTTCAGCTGAGTGGATTTGAGTTCAGTGAAGTTTAGTTGAATAAGTGCAGTGCCGTGGAGTTGAGTTCCTTTGTGAGTTTTTGCAGAGGCAGTTGAAACCAGTGAATAAGAAAAAGACAGAAGATTAGAACAAACTGACTGAGTTAGTTTGAGGCTAAGCAGAACAATTCTAGGAGAAGCCGAGAGGTACCAGATGGAATCAATCAGTTTGGAGAGGCAATTTGAGCTAAAATAGCTAAGTTGAACTAGCCACTCAGAGTTCAGAAAATGGCTAGAAAGGTTGACCTTATTCAGCATTAAGATTCTGTGTTGACAATTACATCTGGTGAATAAAAGTTAGATTTTCAATACAGTCACCAGATCAACATGATACGTCTAATTTCTGTTGGCCAAATAAGTTAGGCTAAGAGTACAACTTCCATCTTCATTATAAATTGTTGCAAGGGTAAAGCATACATTGCAGGGGTAGGGGAAGATGAGGACTAATAACTCCTACATAAAGCTGAATCTTTTCAAATGCAATGTTCTTATGTGTGTCTTCTGTGCATTGTTCATTGGGTCTTAAAGTCTATTAAAAATTCATTAACACAATGTTTAGTTTGCCTTTTGATAATATTTTCCCATTTATATTGAAAATAGCATTTTCTTCTCACATAGTATATCTTGATTACAGTTTCTCCATCTACTACTTTCCTTTCTTTCCCAATTTCCCTCCCATCTAGATACACCTCTTTTCTGTTTCTCATTAGTAAACAACCTTGTTTCTAAATTATAATACTAAAATATACAAAAATGGAATATAATTAAACAAAAATTAATGCATTGCAGTAGGAAAAAACAACAAACAGAATGAAAAGAGCCCCCCAAAAGGCACATGAAACAGACACAGATGCAGAGACCCACTCATTTGCATATTTAGGAAATCCATAAAGACACTGAACTATAATCCATAATTTGTATGCAAAGGACCTGTGGGGTACAAAGACAGAAAAATATACATAAAAAAGAAATAATATAAAAATTAAAAATAATATAAAATATAAGAAAAGAAGTCCTGACACAGCATTATGAGACAATGAACCTCCAGTGATGCCTAGGAGTTCGTTTTCTGTTGTTCATCTATTACTGAGCATGAAGCCTACCCTAATGAGTATTAGTGAGACTCCATTGGGGAAATCTAAATTTTTCATTGAGAGCAGTTGTGATTTCGAGATAGCTCCTCAGTTAGCATGGGCCATGTGTCCCGTTTTCCTCTCTTCTCTAGGATCCTATCTGATGCAGACCCCTGAAGGCCCTGTGCATGCTGCCTCAGTCTCTGTGAGTTCACAGGTGAAATCATACTATTGATTTAGAAGGTCTTATTCTCTTGGTTTCTTCCATTTCTTTTGGCTCCAATACTCTTCCTGCATCCTCTTCCAAAGGGTTCTCTAAGCCCTAAGAAGAGGGATTTGTTGGAGGTATCACACATAGGGATAAGTGTTCCAAGGTCACTCACTCCTTGAACATTATTTGCCTGTGAGTCTTTGTATTTGTTCCCATCTGCTCCAGGATAAGACTTCTCTGATGTTGACTGAGCAAGGCACTAATCTATGAGTATGGGAACATGTCATTAGGAGTCATTTTTGCTAATTTTTTTTAAGAACAATAGCATTTGGTTTTACACTAATTTCCAGGATTATCTAGTCTCAGGTACTTGGTTATGTACACACCTTTGGGTATGGGTTCCATCTCATGGAATGGGTCTTAAGTCAAATCATATATTGGTTGGTTACTTCCACAAAGTTTGTGCCACAGTGTATCATGCAGGCAGTATACCAACTGTTGAGTATTTCAGTCCATATCCATTAATTTTAAAGGGCCCACATAGGGAACTGTTTCTCAAGTTTTAGTTACCAACATAATTATAAACAATTGAGGTTATTGTCTCAGTATGTCCATATACAAGGAACTGACCTTGATATTATTCTGATGCTGTTGCTTTTGCAGGTATGAGAAATACAAGTGTTAAAGTGTCAAAAATTCTTCCAGCAACATATATTTAGGAAGGTGGTAGAATTCTGTTAATATGTAGCAAGGCTGGGTTTCCTTCACAGGCTATCTGAACATCTGATAAATGAAGCAGTAATGGTGGGGAATATGCTTTAATACAGACCCAAGAATAATGGTGATCTAAGAAATATGGAAAATCTAGAGCAACAAACTACAGATAATAAGAGAATCAGAAGAAAGACTATTTGGACCAAAAATACCAAGACTGAAAAACTGAAGCTGCTAAAAGCTCATCACTGTGTATTCTCAATACTAGACATAGGATTCAGTCTTTGAGGGGGGGGTATTTATTTGTTTGTGGTGGTGGTTTGAATATGCTTGGCCCAGGGAGTAGCACTATTTGGAGATGTGGTCTGGTTGGAGTGGGTGTGGCCTTATTGGAGAAAGTGTGTCAGTGTGGGTGTAGGCTTTAAGACCCTCATCCTAGCTACCTAGAAGCCACTCTTCTGTTTGCATCCAGAACAAGATGCTGAACTCTCGGCTTCTCATGCACCATGTGTGCCTGGCTGCTGACATGCTCTGGCCTTGATGATAATGGACTGAACCTCTGAACCTGTAAGCCAGCCCCAATTAAATGTTGTCTTTATAAGAGTTGCCTTGGTCATGGTGTCTGTTCACAGCAGTAAACGTTTTGATTTAGAAAAAAGTTTTACGTAGCACATGATCATTAAAAAATATTGCCTTTGAAAAGGAGAAAAACACTTTTCCCTGGGGCATTAGGAAAAATTCTTTGAGGGCATTTGTCACAGTTCTTCTAGCACTATGTATGTTTGGATGCCGCCATATTTCCTGCCTTGATGATAATGAACAGAACCACTGAACCTGTAAGCCAGGCCCAATTAAATGTTGTCTTTATTAGAGCTGCCTTCCTCGTGATGTTTGTTCATAGCAGTATAACCCTAACTAAAACATTGGTTTTGTTTTGCTTTTCTCAATGTCCTTTTATATTCTATTAATTGGAATGAAAATGCAAATTGCAAAGTCTGTGCTATTATATCTTACATGTATTTAACTTTCCTTTATTTTTTTTTTCTACAGGGGATTCTAGATAAGCAGTTTTCCTAGGAAGAAAAACTAGAAGGCAGCTATGCTTATCATTATACTATCAATACAAACAAGGCTTTGGATTCAGGGTTTATTTTTCTTTCAGTTTTAGACTTCTTTTTCTTTTTTCTTTTTTTGAGAATTCCATGCATGAGTACTGCATAAATTATTTCCAGGCATTCCTCTCCCTAATACAACTCCTTTCATGTCATCTTTCACTCCCTCTCACTTCATTACCTCTTCTGTGATTCCTACTGAGTCCATTTAGTGTTGCTTGTATGTAAAAATGTACATTTGTTCATGACTGATTCTTCAAATTTAATAAGTTACCATTGACTTGGGGAAAATTGAATCTCACTCTTTCAGCATCACTGACTGCTTATACCTTTTCATCCTAGGGTTGGGTTTGATGTAAAAATTTCCCCATTTCTCTTGGCATTTTAACTGTTGTCACTGTACAAGTCTTCCTTAGGAAACCATACTTTTGACATTTTCATCACATGTTTTCTAACACTAGTGTGTTCTACTCAGTTACATTTAGCTAAAAAACCATAGGATGACTCCACTAAACCCATGAGCTAAGATAAATCATTACTGACTTTAAGATAAATCAAATATTTAATTACAGAAATTAAAAAGTAACTAATAGAATGAATAATTCAAATTAAGGTTTTTCATAACCATGGAGAAAGAAAATCTTCCAGAAAGGCTTCATAAAGCTACTATAATCCTGGTACCAAAATTAAACAGTAATAGAACAAAAAACAGAAACTTACAGAAAACTTCATTCAGGAACAAGTGTAGAAAACATTCATTAAAACATTTGAAAAATATTGTTTATCATCACTAAATGGGATTTACTCTAGGAATATAAGGATAGTCAATGTATAAATCAATAAAATATTAAACCATATCAATAAAATGAAAGGCAAAATATAGCCATACTTTTTAGTCAAAGTATTGCTAAAAGTCCAAGCTAGAATAATAATCAGGCAAATAATAGTAATGTAGGTCACTAATATTAAAAAAAGGAAAAGAAAATTTTAAGCTATGACTCTTTGTAGATGACAAGATTATATATAACCAAAGAACAGATAAAGATTATTAGTGAATCTAATAGTGAATCTAACATTGTTTCAGGATACTAAAGAAACATGAAAAAAAAAAAAAAAGAAACAGTAGTATAAATACATACCAACAGTGATCCAACAGTGATCTCTATGAATTGGGAATGGGAAAAGTAATTTTTCTAAAATAGCTACAAAATTTGAAATAACTAAGAATAAATATGGCAAACCATTTAAATATCTCTGCAATGAGAATTACAGGACCAACTTCATGCCCACTTACTTTCCCTCTCCATGCTGGGATTTTGTCTGGTCTAAACCTGTGGAGGTCTTGTGCCTGTTACTTCAAATGCTATGAATTCAAATATGCAGCTGTTCTCCTATGTCTGGAAAATAGCATTGCCTTTTAGTCTGAAACCATCCATTCCTCACAGTCTTTCTGACCCCTCTTATCATCCACCCCTAGCTAAGGTAGTTGATCATTACCAAGAGGGAAGCAGTCAGTTTTCTTTAATGTTCAGTGCCTGGTAGATATACTACCCTTCAGTGATGACCACACACACAGCAGTAGATGAACAGTATTGTCTAAAATTTGTGGATTTAACCAAACATTAAATAAAAATGAGTACATGGAGTTGGGTGGGTGGAAAGGATTGACAGATCTGGGAAGAGTGTCAATATATATGTTGGTATATATTTTCAAACACATTTTACGAAATTATCAGTGAACTAATAAAAATGAGAAAAGGCAGCAACAATGAAAGGAAATTACAGATCAGAAATGATTATTGTATTATGAGGAAACACCATATAAAAAATAAATCCACGTTCATAGATTTGCACAATCAAAATTATTTACATACATCTCTTGTATAAAGTCTTAAAAATTACTATTTAAATGCAAGTAGTGCTGTTCAAATAATGAGAACACATATAGTATTAATATATAATTGCAAAAACTTTTCAATAGCCAACTCATCTTAAGCAAAAATAAAATACAACAGTATTATACTGGGTTTCAAAACACATCACAAAACTGTGATACTCAAAAGAACATGAGATTCATATGGAATGAATATCCAGATTACTAGACCAAAGTAGATTATTTAGAAATTTAGACTTAATACTGTCACACGCCAGTCACAGACAAACTTGCCACATGGTTTTTGTTATATGTGAGTTGTTTTGAAAATATCAAAGTGCATATTGTTGATTGCTATAGGCTGGAAAGTTTAGCATGTAGAATAAAAGAAGGTAGGACTATGTATATAAAACCATATTATAAACACTGAACTTCTAGTATAGGAATGGGATAACTATAGTGCCAAGTGATGTGTGTGTGTGTGTATATATGTGTGTGTGTGTGTGTGTGTGTGT